>JADLZN010004945.1:0-260281 GCA_018155175.1 Sinocyclocheilus anophthalmus
ATGTTTCACATAGAAAACATGTTAACTTTCTTTTTATAGTTCTTGCGATGTCAAGTTTTGCTTTGGGTTTGCTGGATGGGTTTCTCGTCGTTTATTTGGTCTCCAGACAGAAGATTCCCCTTCATTCAAGGACGTAACAAACGCTCTGCAATCATGCCCTCCGTGCTGCATTCCTCCAGCCTTCAGAATGGAAAAGAGTGGCATTAATCAGGCTGTGTGGGCTGACTAACAGCGTTTGCCCGAACAAATAACTCCCACTCACAGCACCTTCACTTCTCTGTCCTTCTGCAGACGCAAGGAAGCTCAATTTATATCCATGACACACACAAATAAAGAGACCGATCGAGATGAATAAATATATGAATGATCTAAACTCTGGGAAATGCTGTTTTGCTTTTGAGAACAGCAGAAGAACACCAGTGCAGATTACACAAGGAAATGTTTGCCAACATTCAGTCTTATTCACTTCTCAACTGAGATGTATTGCTCAGATGTTGCTCTCTCATAGCTCACGAAACTAAAAGTCTTCTAAATGTCCTTACACCAAAAAAAAATTGGTAGTAGTTGGTAGTAAATGTCCACAACCACAAACTAAATGTTGTAGTAGAAAAACTGAAATAGTGTTTTCTTGTTAAACGAATTGCAATAATATGATTGAATATATAATTTTATTAAATTTAAAATTTAATATTTAACATAATTCTCATATTGAGATATGGTTGTGATTGATATTTTGGCTAATCTGAGTGCAAATTGAAATTCTGAAATTCAGTCTCATTTGAGAAACTTTAGTGGAATGTTATTAACATCAAATAAATCAATAATAAAAAAAAACTTTTGTATGTTTAAAATAAAATAAACCTTTTGGTTTTAAGCTAGTTGCCAAGGCAAAAATTTGCATATTCATTAAGATTTCATTAAAATGATAGTTCACCCCAAAATGAAAAGGTGTTTTTTCTGCTTACCCCCAGGGCATCCTGATGTAGGTGACTTTGTTTCTTCATTAGAACACATATGATGATTTTTAACTAACCGTTGCAGTCTATCAGGTCGTATAATCATGGCACATGGGCCAAAATCATGAGAGTAAAAACCAGCACATACAAATCCAAATGAAACCTGTTGCTCTGACGATACTTTGATTCCTAAGACAGCCAAACTATCGGTTTTTGTTGCCAAAACCGCACAGTATTTATATCATAGTTTTAACCTCTAATACACCCTCTCCCCACTGTCTTTGGGGTGTCGCCTTGCACGGGCATCCGGTGGCTTGTAGGTGTGTACAGCTGCTGCTCGCCGCAGTATTTAACAGGGTGTTGTTATACATACATAGGCCGTGAAAGAGCAAGTCACCCCTCAACATATCGGCGACATCAGCTCAGAATGTTGCGTCGAACAACTTGTGTAAGTCACCACATACCCTAACTGAGTATCGCAGTGAGAGAACTAATCTTTTTAGTTTTAGCGGTCGGTTTAACCATCCGTGTATAACCGTCAGTAAGTACCATTTGATTAGCCTGATCGTACACTACATGACTGTGGGGACACATGGGAAACAATGATTGCCTTATACGCTCAATAGATCACTTCCTGGCGCTTTCGAACTACGCCATAGCGTCGCGTGTGTACACACCTCACGCACCGGATCCGTTGCGCGGCTATCTCAAGACAGTTGTGCTACTATTCATGTTTGAGGTTAAAATATTTTAAAGTTCGGATGGGGGTTCTGGCACAAACGTGTCGGTTTCGGTCTTAGGACTCATGTGTCGTCCACAAAGAGCATCAAAAAAAACAACAATAAATAGACAAAAAAATAAGAAAGACCTTTTAATTTGGCCTTGCTCAACTGTGACACACCCATTTTTTCACTCATAGAAACAAAAAGTCAAACTCCGGTGGGGGCGGGGGGGTGGCGGGGGGGGATTAGATTTTGTTTCTATTGCCATGCATTATACGACTGATAGACTGAAACGGATGGAGTTAAAAATCATCATATGTGTTATACTGAAGAAACAAAGGCCCGGGACAGCTTGGATTCCCTGGGGGTAAGGCAGATACCGCACAGTTTCATTTAGTGGTTGGTGAACTAATATCCCTTTTAAAGTTTGAAACTCCAAGCGGGGTGGGGGGGGGGGATGAAAAAATGTATAATATAATTTTTAAAAAAATCCCCGTAAACCATTTGTTAAATGTTATTTATATATTTTTTCTAAAATACTTTAAAACATTTAGTATTATTTTATAGTAGAGCATTTAGTAAGTTGTAAATTTGCAGAGCATTACTTGAAGTGAATGAAACTACAGTGATTGGCAAGAGGTTAGATGGTGATCATCAACAATTTGTGTCTTAATTGGCATTTACCCATGTAAACTATAATATAATAACACCAATAATAATAATAATAAGTATCGTTGTCATGTAGTTTACCTTGTCACAATTGTAACACAAACTGAAGACAAATTAATAATAAAATTTGTAATCTTTTGAATGAATGCATGCAAAGAACAATTCAAAATTACTAAAACATTAAATGAAAATATACAAATAAACACTAGTTTCCAACCCTTAATAAATACTATAATAGTTTATCAATGATACTAAAATAGCACTGCTTTAAAATGACCTCATTTGCGGGTTTTAGATTTCCTTCAAATTGTTTTCATTAGAATTAACCAGGCTTTGATTGATGGTATGAGATAAAATTGGCAAAAAAAAGAATGGGTCTGAGCCACATCTAGAGATCACATCACAGAGATTTCAGTTTAGTATAGACTGGAGTACGAAACCACAGCGAACATCCTAGAATTGTGACAGCTAGTTTTACAGCACTCACATGTTCTTCAGAAAAGCATGCATCTCCATTTGCTGTGAGCTTGTGTTTCAAGGACATGCTTGAGTTATGCAAATCTAGTGTCAATCAAACATGTCACTAGCATCTTATGTTAGGACTCAGCGGGACTGAACTGCATCCAGAAACCATTATGAGCTCGTGCCTGGAATCAAGACATCCACCGATCCAGACTGAATGTTCTGAAATGAGCAGAGTTTGGAATAAAGGGCTGGTAGTAATGTGCAGCGAGGGCGGATGATTTGGCCCCCATATGAACTCTGTTTGTACTCACAGAACTTTATTAACATCTGAGAAGCTTTCATTCCCTCTGCAGAATAAAATATAACTGGCCTGTCAGAGCTGAGGTCAAATAACCGACCTAAAACAAATCATTTCTGAGGCATCACCTTAAAACTGGGTGAATATTCTTTTATAATAATCAGGTCGGCATTTAATTGTCTCTGACTTTTGAGTCTTTCTACTCAACTTCTTTGTGTGTGAGGGATAGTGTGTGTGTGTGTGTGTGTGTGTGTGTGTGTTTGGGTAGTTTTATACTTTTATACATGGCAGTGAATTTTACTGATGTTATACCGAAATTATATATATATATATATATAAATATTTACAATACATAAATACAATGTTGGGGGTAACATATTACAAATAACGCGAGTTACGTAATCAGATTACTTTTAGTAACTAGTAAGTAACGCATTACTTTTTTAATTTAGCGAAGGGAATCAAAGTAACTGCAGTTACTTATTTGAGAAAGTAATTCAGATATTTCCCAGTCTTGAGTTGACAGCTCTCTGATCCATGTTTAGAGAAATCATGAGTAAGTGGCAGGGCAGTGTGCGCTGTGTTAAATTTTACTGTAGTTTCAGACTCATCTCACTTGCACAAAAAGAGATTCAGTATTCCTCAAAATAAATATAAAAACAGTCAAATGCAATCTCAGAATATTATATAAACCTGCAATTATTAGATATGTTAAATAAGACAAATATTGTTTATGTATTTAATCCCATTTTATGAAACCAATGTCTTTGCTACTGACCTTCGAGGAACCAATTCAACCATACTAAGCAAAAATAACACATTCGTGTTTCATTTTTGTTTATTGCTGAATAGTGGTGAACTTTCTTCTCCTGCGTCATATTCTTAATGGGATTTGTTTGAGCGGCGCCCTCTACTGTACCAGAAGTGAATTTACATTCCCTTCAGCCTGATGGTATTCATTTTCACTTTCTGTGTGAAAGGGCTTTTACTTTGTAAATAATAATTATTTTTTTATTTAAAAACAACACAAGTAGTTCCCTGCCCAGATTTAGTTACTCAAAAGTAATGCAATGCATTACTTTCCATAAAAAGTACTAAGCACGTAATTTGTTACTTTTAGGGAGTAGACGCAATCTTCTAATGCATGTAGCGAATCAGCTCATGAGGAAATATGAATAATCAACCATAATTAGTTATAATTAATTATTCATATTTTATATCCGCTGTAGATATTTAGCTGACCTTTCAGGGTTAACTGTCTTGTCAATTCTAAGAACGTAATTTCCTGGTTAAGGAATAATTTTCTTACTGTACAATTCTATAAGTTGGTAACGTAAATCCGCATGATTATTGACTCCGGTTATGAGTAAACCATGAACACGTCAAGTGTGATACAAGTAAGGTTTTTATTAACTACATAAACACTTAAACTAGGCTAACATACTACATAAACACATTAAGACGGTCTAACATACACAAAAAACCACCACACACACATACAGTTGGTATAGGAAAGGGTTAATGTTTAGCACTAAAGAAAGAGACATAAAGAATGGATTTTATGGAACACTTTGCGTGTATATTCAACAGATCCAAAACCTGAGGCAAAACGTCAGATTCTTAGTTCAAACAATCCTTGTAAAAAGGTGTAACTGATACTTAATTTATCAATTAATAAGACTAAGTTTGATAATTGCAAGTCTCGTCTGTCTGAAAATATATTCCTGATGCAATCTTAAGGCCCCAGATCTTGCTGAAGTTGGTTGATGAGAAAGAGCTAGTTTAAGTCAGAATCACTTGATGAATGAAAAGGACTATGCCGGAGCCTGGCACGAGCTTTGGTATCCTGGAGCGTTTCTCACATCTTCATTTTAGCATCTCCCTGAACCACCGTCTGGGGCGGGTCACATGGAGTGTGGCTTTTTAAAGCCTGCAGAGATTCACGCCTTTCAAGATGGGTTCGTCCAATGAGGAAGTCTGAAATCCCAAGCGGGAGGTTGGAATTACTGGGGATTTTTATGACTCTTTGTAAGCATGGTATTTTGCATATGTATTTCGCTGGAGTGTTGAGGCACAAATTAGTACCGATTCTTATAACATCAATATGTTGCATAGGTATCAGAATATAATATACACACTTGTTTCTATCATAAGAAGGCGAATTCATAGATACAAGACATGAAATAGTTACTTATATGAATGAGGGGTTTATCGTAAGCACGAATAAAAATATAGTCTATAATACAACAGATTAAATACAACACAGCCATAATATACACAATGGCCTGAAGAAAATGGGTGTTCATTCAAGATGTTTTCCCTATGCATTATAGTAAACATGTCCATTTCTCCGGTGCATTTGTGTCCCTTTTGTTTCTAGAGAATGCAGCTAAGTAGTCGGCTCGCATTCCACAAGGTTGTAAATGTATCGGGTTTCCATGAAACCAGGGTCTTGTTCTGGCGGCCTGGGGTGTTACAAAGTATTTGGGAAATCTAGCTAACAAAATATATATTGTGTGTGGGAGTGGTCCAGACGCTACTTGGGGGGGGCGCATTACTTTTTAAAAGTAACTTTCCCCATATATATATATATATACAGTGGGTACCGAAAGTATTCAGACCCCCTTAAATTTTTACCTCTTTGTTATATTGCAGCCATTTGCTAAATTCAAGTTATTTTTTTTTCCTCATTAAAGTACACACAGCACCCCATATTGACAAAAAACACAGAATTGTTGACATTTTTAAAGATATATTAAAAAAGAAAACCTGAAATATCACATGGTCCTAAGTATGCAGACCCTTTGCTGTGACACTCATATATTTCACTCAGGTGCTGTCCATTTCTTCTGATCATCCTTGAGATGGTTCTATCCTTCATTTGAGTCCAGCTGTGTTTGTTTATACTGATTGGACTTGATTAGGAAAAACACACATCTGTCTATATAAGACCTTACAGTTCATAGTGCATGTCAGAGCAAATGAGAATCCTGAGGTCAAAGGAACTGCCTGAAGAGATCAGAGACAGAATTGTGGCAAGGCACAGATCTGGCCAAGGTTACAGAAACATTTCTGCTGCACTTAAGGTTCTAAGAGCACAGTGGCCTCCATAATCCTTAATGGAAGACGTTTGGGACGACCAGACCCTTCCTAGATACTGTCCGGCCGCCAAACTGAGCTATCGGGGGAGAAGATCCTTGGTGAGAGAGGTAAAGAAGAACCCAAGATCACTGTGGCTGAGCTCCAGAGATGCATTCGGGAGATGGGAGAAAGTTGTAGAAATCACCATCACTGCAGCCCTCCACCAGTCGGGTCTTTATGGCAGAGTGGCCCGACGGAAGCTTCTCTTCAGTGCAAGACACATGATAGCCCGCATGGAGTTTGCTAAAAAAAAACACCTGAAGGACTCCAAGATGGTGAAAATAAGATTATCTGGTCTGATGAGACCAAGGTAGAAATTTTTGGCCTTAATTCTAAGGGGTATGTGTGGAGAAAACTAGGTACTGCTCATCACCTGTCCAATACAGTCCCAACAGATCGGAAGCATGGTGGTGGCAGCATCTGCTGTGGGGGATTTTTTCAGCTGCAGTGACAGGACGACTGGTTGCAATCGAGGGAAAGATTAATGCGGCCAAGTACAGGGATATCCTTGATGAAAACCTTCTCCAGAGTGCTCAGTACCTCAGACTGGGCCGAAGGTTTACCTTCCACAAGACAATGACCCTAAGCACACAGCAAAAATAACAAAGGAGTGGCTTCACAACAACACTGTGACTGTTCTTGAATGACCCAGCCAGAGCCCTGACTTAAACCCAATCGAGCATCTCTGGAGAGACCTAAAAATGGTTGTCCACCAACGTTTACCATCTAACCTGATAGAACTGGAGAGGATCTGCGAGGAGGAATGGCAGAGGAACCCCAAATCCAGGTGTGAAAAACTTGTTGCATCTTTCCAAAAAACTCATGCTGTATTAGATCAAAAGGGTGCTTCTAATAAATACTGAGCAAAGGGTCTGAATACTTAGGTCCATGTGATATTTCATTTTTTCTTTTTTAATATATCTGCAAAAATGTCAATAATTCTGTTTTTTTCTGTCAATATGGGGTGCTGTGTGTACCTTAATGAGGAAAAAAAAATAACTTAAAAAAATTTTAGCAAATGGCTGCAATATAAAAAAAGAGTGAAAAATTTAAGGGGGTTCCTGAATACTTTCCGCACCTGTATATAAGCCTATGTATACACACACACTGAATTAAACTCTGTTAGCCCTCATTCCCTGTTAAACTGACCACTGACCTAAATTTACTCTAAAATAAATGTCGATGTTAACATTGTAAGGTTAATATGTTTCAATATTGATTCGGGTCACAATAGTAAAAGTAAAGAGTTATAGTACCCAAAAAAACCCCCCCCCCCCCCCCCCCCTCCATAGTGAATATGCTGATTACATGTCTTGTTCATGACACTGTTAGCAATTATCTTTGGCTCTTTTGCGTGACATAGAGAAGTGTTAGCATTGATTCTGATTCTCATTGTGTGCCAGGTTTAATCACATTGCTGTGTAATTTATCTATTCATCTAAAGAAAAAAAAAGGCAGATTTGACGAAACTATAGAAGACCGGGGGAGGAGTTTGTAAGACACTTTTTTTTTTTTGCAGTTCGGTGGCACAGAAATGACACGCTTCACCTTTAAAAACAAATGACAGCCTTATGGAGAGTAGGGAAACCATCATAACATCTGACAACTTTTAATACGCTCTTCCCATCTGATAGAACGTCAAACAGGTCATGTGAAAAAAAAAATCAAAACACACGTTTGCTTGTGTTTGCATGTCTTTACATGGTATAATTAAATATTTTTTGTTTGTTAGTATGGTCTAATCTCTTCAATACAACGTCAGGGCATTTGCTTAGAAATGAAATAGTTTTTGCAAATATAATCCAGTGTCCCTGGATGCTGATGGCAATCGTTCAGCTGGAGTGAGAGCGGCTTCAGTATGACGGTGTTCGCTAGTGGCCTTTGACCATTGCATTGATGCTGGATTAACTTTTTAGGAATAACAACACTTGCAAAAACCTCAAATGGCGCCAACTTTGGAATGACATGCAAAACCGACAAATATTATCCTTATATTGTAATCACTCACAGGTTGTAATTGCTGCTTTACACGTTCACTGTGTCTTGTTTAACTGTATGCATGACCACATAACGTATTATAATTATAGCAGTTTTTCTAATGCCGTATGGATTTTACTTCGATACATTATTTGCTTTTTTATCTTTTGGACAATAACTACTAATCACGTAAAGAAGACAAACCTTGTTAAATGGCGAATGTAAAGAATTTAGTTCTGAGTCTTTGAGTCTGATGATGGCATATTGCAAAATAACATGTTTTTAAATTCATTTTAGTTCATTTTTATTGGATTTGAGCATTTTATTAAAAACCTTCAGTATACAATGCATTAGAAATAGATCATCAATAATTCTCTTCACTTATCCACCATCATGGATGTATTTTTTCCACCCTTATTCAAGGAACAGCTATAAAGTCTTACAATGGTTCCTGGGAATACTGAAAAAAATTAATATTTTTCAAAATTGTAAAAATACATATTTTTTGGAGTGCATTTTACACAAAAATACTACTACAATAATACAACATGTTACTTTACATTCCTTTGTAAGTATTTGTGAAGCTTACTAGCAATTTCTGAGTGAAAATTGTTTCTACACATTTTTATTTTCAGTGTATATGTTTCAAACCAGATTGGTTACACTTTACTTGAAGGGGTGTGCATAATCATGTCATGACACCTACATAATCATGACATGAGAAATGTCATGAATATGAAGGTTTTTTTTTATGCATGTTTATGACAACTGTCATTTAAGTGTCATTCGCTCAGTTATGTCGTTTTTAATGCAAAGATGACATCGTTTGAGATGTCTTTGTTATGGGCTATGGGTAAGGGTAAGGGTAGGGTTAGGTCAAATAATGTCATATTTGCATTAAAAATGACATAACTGAGCGAATGACACTTAATGACAGTTGTCATAAACATGCATAAACCCTCCTTCATATTCATGACATGTGTCATGTCATGATTATGAAGGTGTCATGTCAGTCTTATGCACACCCCTTCAAGTAAAGTGTAACCAAATATTTTTTTGAAATTGTAATAAAGATTATTGGAGTCCGTTTTACAAAAAATCCCCTTTTTCACTTTTTTACTTCATATTTATGTTTTAAAAATATCAGTGTGCTACATGAGTGTTCTTTGTACTTGTGATGTTGACTGCATTTCTGAGTGAAAATTGTTTCTACACCAACTTTTTTGTTCAGTGGCTGCTCACTACTGCCAAGCCCACGGTTTTCCTGCATAATTGGACGACTTTTACATAATTGTGAATGTTGTTTTTTAGTCCACGTTTTAAAGCGGTCTCCTCTGAAAAATTATGTCGCTGGAGGGGAAAACCACAGAAAAAAAAGTGATTTAGTTAATTTTGGGCTAGTTTGATTAGCAATTGGGCTGGTTTTCTTTCGCAGACCTGGCAACCCTGGCTCAACAGAAACAGAGCTTTGTCCTTCTCGGTGGGTGAGGGAATAGCTTGACTTATTGATTTATTTCTTTTGATAGTAAATAAGGATCATATGCATTACAATCACAGGACGTCCTGCGGTAGGGCTTCTAATGCCACTTCATTGGTCAGTGGGTTGTTTTTCAATCAGGTCACTCATTGATTCTCCTTTGACCTACAAATCTGTATCCGTCTGTATGCTTCTGTATGCACGAATCCAGAGAAATGGCACAGTCACTCTGTAATCTTTATTCTGATGGCTCCTAATCTCTGCTTGTCGTTCAGATGAACACTGGAGTGCTTATGTGACATAAATAGTGTGAGCAGTAAATAACCTAATTTGTTCATACAGATTGCATCTTTTTATGCCTGTAATTGGAAGTGATGTAATTAAGAGATTGTGGGGAGTGGATTTTTAAGTTGTTTGTGACACATAAAGGACATTGTGCATCTATGTCAGGGTTGAATTGTGAATGCATTTCACTTTGTTCAACTTCTGAATTTGATTGAGGGCAGAATTGTACTTGTGATTGCTTTTGTGATTTTAGAGATGCGTGTTTTAGGCTCAAACTTAGGCCAAAAATAACAGGCAAGCAGCACTTTTCTCAGTTAAAAAGATTTGTTTGTGTGTGGTACAGAAAGAAGGAGCGTGTCGTGAGATATTGGAAGTGCTGTGCGTGTTGGTTACCTAATTTTGACAAGTCTGTCACTGATTCACTGAAAAATAATTGGTTTAGAAAGAATATTCACTCAGAAATTGCTAGTAGGCTTCACAATTAATGACAAATAAATGGAAAGTAATGCACTGAACATCACATTTGGAAGTCTAAAGAGTAAAATAGTATTTTCTTGGTTAACGTCTTTTAACAAAAAAAATAAATAATAATAATAACATTTTTATTATTGTTTAGGTCCCCGCTGGCATACTTAAACCTTCCCATTAGATATTTTCTAACATGCCTCAATTTCGTTTTATTTATTTATTTAGTTATTATTTAGTATTTATTTTTTGACGTTGCAAAAAAAATAAGATTATGTAGAATATGTTTTACCAGAAAATACTGTTTCAGTCTTTCTACTTCAAAATGTTTAATTGAATGTGTTACTTGCCATTTCGTTGCAATTGATTGTGACTTATTTGATCTACTAGCAAGAGAAACGTACTAGTTAGTAACTAACAACTAAAAGAGTTAGTCATTTTATTTTATGTATTTGTTTATTTATTTTTACCACGATAATCCAAATGTCAATATATAATCAGCATTTTAAATATTTATGTCACTGATTATTAAGTTATGTTTTTGTTGGGTTGATGATGGCTATATGTTTGATAGTTTTGGGAAACATGTCAAATAAGACAAAGAAAAAATAAAATAAATGGGCAAAAATTTGTCAGAATTTAATTATTTTGTTGGGTAATAACTAATGCCATTACTTTGTTGACTCAATTCAGTAAATGTCTCATTTGTCCTGGGATTTATTAGCAATTCCTGAGTGAAACCTGCGAATTCTTCACCTTTCAGTGTAAAATGCATGAAATTTAATGGCATTGAATAATATGTGCATTAAGAAATGATCTACGTACGGCATTTTCCTCTAAGAAAAACAGATTTATTTCATGCAACATTTTAACTTTAAAGGCAGAGTGCATAATTTCAAAGAGTCGATTCCCCTGTCTTCCACTGGTGCACAGACGCAAGCTATTGATTGAACCAATGTTGGGACACACAACACATAGCATAGTAATGGTGGACTTTGTATTGGCAAACACCACTCAGAAAATATACAAATCTAGTTTGCAATTCTGTTTACACACAATGTTTTCATCTGTTTGCAGTCCAGTTTAATTGATACAATTAGTCAAAATTAACAATTTAATTATTATGTTGCCTATTAACTAATGATACTTCTCTGGCTCAATTCAGTACGTTTCTAATGTGTGCCATCCAAATTAAATTTCAATTCCGTATCTTGTGGAATGCAATTCAAATTTCAACTCTTGAATGTGAAATTTGCCAACTCCTGATAAATCTCTGGGTTTCGTCTCACTTTATGGATAGCATGTTCATCTGCTTTGCTGCGTCCTGAAACAAGCACTTTGTTCCTGCGTAGTACAGCTGCAATTCACACAAACTGCTTTTTAATGAAGACTCATGACATCTGTAATCGCTTTTAACGGCTATTATCTAAATGTAAGTTGGAATAAAGAGGCTTCTTTCTTGGAATCTGTTGCACTGCTTTAAAAAACTTCAGGGAAGCATGAAATGTTGAGGCCATTATAAATCACGCTTCCTTTCTCTGTAGTAACAGTCACAAATGAGTTATTTGACACTTTGCATGGGGAAATGTGTTGACCATTTATCCGTGTTCCCAGCCTTTCCTTGATTTTGTAGGTAAGCAGGTAAACGCACCAGGAATATGATAATTCCTTGCATGTCTAATGAGCCTTTCAGTTGGCAGTTAATAAGAATTAATGACAGGCTTAACGCTGTGACGCAGTCAGGAGAGGAAGAGCCAGGATTTGCCACTAAGCAGAGAGGTCACTTCTTTCTCCAAACGCTAGCACTTTTCTGCAGTAACGGATGGGTCAGTTCAAGGACAGATGATGCATTAGTGATAAGAACTGAACCTTGAAGCATGTGCATGATATGTGATGCTTGGAGGAATTGGCACGTCTTTCACAGAACTAGGAAGGTAGTGTAACAGACACATTAATTCATAAAAAACACATTCTTGATAGTTTCACAATTGTAACTTTATAAGGTGGCTTTGTATCTTTAGTAAATACTATCAATTATGTGTATATTTTACAAGAAAATAGGGTAACACTTTACAATAAGGTTCCATTTGTTAACATGAGCTAACGATAAGAAATATTTCTAAAGCATTTAACAATCTTAAATGTTAATTTTAGCATGTATTAATACATTAATAAAATCAACAGCTGCATCTGTAATTTTTTAATGGACCTGAGCTAACACGAACTAGCGATGAGCATTTGTATTTTTATTAACTTATGCTAACAAGGATAAATAAAAACTGTAAAAAATGTATTGTTAGTACATGTTAGTTAGTACATGTTATGCATTAACTAATGGAACCTTATTGAAAAGTGTTACCGAAACCCTTCGTCTTAAATTAAAAATGTTTGTTTAATTAAATGTGTTAATTGTTGATTTTTTATTTTTATTTTTGTGAAATTAACTAGCAATACATGAGTGACAATTGTAAATCCTAAACTATTTTTCCCAACCCAAGCTCTTTGGAAATACGTGCTTGTGGCGATCTTTCTGCAATGAATCGGATGGGACCATCTGAGGGTTGCCCCCCCTCTCAAAATGTGATTAAAAACCACGCTGTGTATTGTAAATAACAATGTTTTACACTTTAAATAATTGTGTAAGTAGTAAAAACAACACAAACGGGGCAAAAATGCGTTTTTAAGTTTAGAAACATTTTGAGTCTCCCCCTTCTTTGCCTCACAGTGCTTTGGTCCAAATGTCTGCTTTCCTCTTTTACATCGCCTACACACACACAAGTCCGGTGAGAGAGAACGAAGTCAATAGTTGTGGAACTCCAAGGATGTCAAGGCTATTTTATGCACTTAAACATCGAATGAAGTGATTATTTTCTCTTTAATACAGATGATACCAATGTATTTTTCACCGTGCGGGGGTGCGCGTAATTGTTACTTTGTTGCTTGACAGAAAGTGTTTGCCGAGGTTTTCCACAAAAAAAAAACCTCCCCATTGCGTACTGGTGCAAATCTAGCCAAACTAACCGTGTTTCGAGCGGTCGAAATACATGTTATTGGGGTTGCTTCAACCAGCGGACATGAAAACAACAGTAGGTGTGTTTACATGGAGCATTGTAATCGGTTTAAAAGTCCAATCCGAATGAAGATGCTCCATATAAACACCTCGATCGAAATGAAAATGCCCAAACTGAATGAATTTGTAATCAGTTTGAGAGGGGTGCCATAAACTTTTCTATAAACCGAACAAAATTGCCATGTAAACGCGTTAAACCGATTACTTTGCATCTACGTCATCACGTCAAGAGGTCGGGGTCGTCAGAATGGGAACATGATGTCGGCAACGCAGTACATTCTGTGATTTGGGGACACCGATACTAGTAGAGACTGAGTAATAGTGGAGGTTGAAGTTAAACATTTTAATTACATGATTAAACACATTAGAATGGAGAACGCTTGCTGTGTTATGAACTGCCATATCTGCTCTCATGACCGGAGTGGAAAACGGATCTGAAATGAAGCACAATTTTTTGCTTTTCAGCTTAGAAACAACATGGTGATAGTGAAAGTATAGCTCAATCAAAATAGACAACTTAACCAAAATTTGCCTTTGTCATTTGTATTAACAGATTCATAATTTCCGATCTGCTTGAGTTTATAATTATATACCCTGCTGTGTTCGTGAGGCCAGCAGGAGGTGCTCACCCTGCAGTCTGTGTGGGTCCCAACGCCCCAGTATAGTGAAGGGGACACTATACTGTAAAAAGCACCATCCTTTGGATGAGACTTTAAACCAAGGTCCTGACTCTCTGTGGTCATTAAAAATCCCAGAATATCTTTTTGCAAATAGTAGAGGTGTGCCTCGGCACTCCTGGCCAAATTGCCCCTTGGCCTTTGTCAATCATGGCCTCCTAACAATCCCCATATCTATTGATTGGCTTCATAACTCTGTCTCCTCTACACCAATAAGCTGGTGTGTGGTGGGCGTGCTGGCGCACTATGGCTGCCGTCGCATCATCCTGGTGGATGCTGCACACTGGTGGTGGTGGATGAGGAGATACCCCCTTACAATGTAAAGCGCTTTGAGTGCCTAGAAAAGTGCTATATAAATGTAATTAATTATTATTATTATTAATATTATAAGTGCTCACACCATAAAAATTGTATGAAAACACGTTTGGAAATATTATGTATGAGACAAAGCAACGCCCCTTTGATTTATTGTTTAGCAACTCTTGGTAAGAAATCATATATTGTTCCATTTAAGTGCAGTCAAATATTTTAGTATCAGAATATAATTCATTTCAGAGCTGCATTACAGATGGTTTACTCTATTACTGTTCTTTTATCCCTTAAGGAATTAGGGTGATATGATGATATGTGTTGATCAACTGACTGCGATCAAGCTATATTGTGTTTATTATTTTATCTGGTAGATCTGAGCAACTTAGTTATTGGAAACAAGAAATCAATTTGGTCCTGTGTGGTACGATAGAACATGGCTGTATGGTTTCTATGAGCGTGTATGTGATCGTGTTCTGGCCACATGACTGAGAGCTTGAATGAACTCGAGGGATTCAAATAGTAGTCTGTTTATTCTAAGAAACTGCAAGCAGCTATTAAAAAATATTAACGCAAATACGGGCGTTTTTTTCCTCTGGTGATTTGTTTTTGTTGTCATTGTAGGCTACTTAGCGTGTCCCAAAACTGAAAGCACTGGCACATGTAAACACCATATCGGATTAGATAACGTCTCATGTAAACAGTCCACCGAATCTTTCAATCGGAATGACAAAAAAAAGTGTACATGTAAATGTGGCTAGTGATAAAGTAGCCCAATTCCACAGAAAAACCGCGGACTTGGCAACACTGACGGATAGTAATGTCTACAACGGACCGAGCAACGAGCGCGACCACGACAACAACAGCTTGAAGTTGTCTAATTTGGCACGGTCTCCCTGCTACGCTATAGTAGTAAGGCTTTCCTCTGTGTATAAATATCCTTACAATACAATTTTAGCTGTATTATTTGTGTTTGTGCCCCGGGGCCCCCTACTGTTAGACGAAATTTACGCCCCTGTCTTTTTGGAAATACCCGCCACACCAAACCCAACCCTAAACCTACCCAATAGTGTTAACAAATGCAAAAGTGATATAAAATGCATTTGTTGATGCAGCCGTGCTATTTTACCTTCCTTTTGAGCTGTTTTGTCGAACCATAGTTTCACGGGATTCGTTCGAGTGGATTCGGAAGGTCAACGTTCAAAAAACTATCAGTTTTCAAATCTCGCTGCATGTTTTAATTGTTTTGAAGTCATAACATATTGTGCAAGGACTTGTGCCAAAAATCTTTTTTTTGAAGAAGAAGTGTTTTGAAGAAGTATAGACCCATATGTTTCCAGTGTAAAATGCATACATTTTAATGGCATGTATTATGTGCGTTTAGAAATTATCTTAGTAATGCATTTTCTAATAGGAAAAGAAAAAAAAATTCTGGTCTTATTTCTTGGAACAATTTTAAATTTAAATGTAAAGTGTTTAATCTATGTAAATCTAATGTCTATTTATAAATTTAGTACATTTTACATAACCCTAGCTTATTAACTGTAGTTAAAATAATATTTCTGATTATAGTGATCAACCAATTTAATGAAATGTGTACGCAATTTTTTGAAACTGTAAATATAACAACGATTATTGGAGTGCATTTTACAGGAAAATATTTCTAAAAGTCATGTTTTATTCAATGTTTTAAACCTACACTTTTTTCCCCATGTAAACACATGAAGATGTATGGTATTAAATGTTTTATGTGCATTTAGAAATTTTAGTAATGCAGTTTTGTTTAAGAAATCAAATCTTATTTCATGTAATTTCTGAGGAGATGGTTATTTTTCCAGTATAGGTTTCCCAAATTCTTGTCTGTCTTCCACTCATGCTATTGATTGAGGCAATATTTGGACACACAACACATATCATAGTAGTGGTGAGTTTTGTACTGGCAAACACCACTCAGAAAATATAAAAATCTAGTTTGCACCACAGCAGCTTTTAAATTTGTTCCTGACCACATTTGCAGTCCAGTTTAATAGATTTCACTTCCAGTCGAGCTCACAATTTACATCTGGCACAGTTATTCTGACATCTCGCCTATTATGAGATTTGACATATCGAAGCCAAATGATATTTCACATTACATCTACTGAAAAAAACTGAAATTAATTCTAAAAACTGTCAAGATATCAGCAGTATCAGATTGAAATGTGTAACATGAAGAAAGAGAGGATAAGGGTCAGAGCTTGCTGTTAAAAATATTGTGTGACAGATGATGGTCACACACTTTCACCCACAGCCGGTTCCCTGGCTTCTCTGCAGGAAATGCCATGATGGCCGCTTGCAGGAAAATAACAGGCCAAATGGAAGGTTAATAATTTAGAGACACCCTGCTGTTTAGGCTAAGTGACAGAGTAGAAAGTATACCAAAAAGAATTAGAATCTATGATAGATAGAGATAGATAGATAGATAGATGATAGATAGATAGATAGATAATAGATAGATAATAGCTCTCAATGTAACCACTGAGAAACGAGATAGGAAATGTTGATCGGGAGTGTGTGCGGATCACTGGAATTTCTGTTGGTCTCATTCAACTTTCAAAATAAAGCACATTCTGTACAACAACAAAGAAAAAGCATTTAAGAAGCAAGCCCATTAGCTGGCCTTATATGAAGGTCTAAAGGTTTGGATGGGCTTGTTTTCTTACTGGGGAACTGTAACTGAACTGAAAAGTTGGGAAATAATGTTGCACTAGTCATTTTCACAGCAGTCCCATGATGCCACAGAAGCAGAGACTTGGTCCTAATCAGGTCCCTGCAGAAAACCGCAGCTGTCCATGGTGACTCCGGCCACAGCTTCAGGAAGAAATGTGTTAGCAGGAATACAATTTGAACCAGTTTTTCAATCTTTGCAAATAAGGATTGCAATTTTGGCAACATTAACCATTTGTTAAAGGAATGAAATTTGCTGAAAATGCACTCACCCTCAGAGTATCGAAGATGTAGAGGAGTTTGTTTCTTAATCGCAACAGATTTGGAGAAATGTACCATTACATCATCCTTACTCGCCAACCGCATCCCCTGCAGTGATGTGTGCCACTCCACTCTGTCCAATTAATGTCTAGTGAAGCAAAAAGCTGCATGTTTTGTAAGAAACAAATCCCTCATTAAGATGTTTTAACTTTTGTTTCCAATCAAACTGAAGACCATATCATCTGAATCAGGAGACATATGCACAGATCAAGCACTATTTACAAGCCAAAGCATATCTCAATCAGTTCTAAACAAATATGTTGATGGATTTTGATGAGGACAATAGGGGATGGACTTTTTCACTGGAGAAATCAATATTAAATATGGTATTCTTTGGCCCAAAGCAAGAGTTAAAAAAAAATGAAAAAAAAGTCTTGATGGATTTGTTTATTAGAAACATGCAGTTCCCCTTCAGGAACTCGAGCTACGTCGAGTCGCTTTGGGAACGGGGCCTTTTGGCTTACCTGGGCGTTCTGAAGCACGTGTCAGATCAGTCCAATGGAGCAGCGAGACGTTACGAGCGGGGTGACGTGAGTGCCAGGAAGTATAAAAGCGCATCCGGCAGAGCACAAGTTAGTTTCTGCTCTTCAGTAGCGCTCTGTGTAAGTGTCTGTCTATTTACTGTTGTCTGTCCGCACACGATATACAGTGGGGGAAACAAGTATTTAGTCAGCCACCAATTGTGCAAGTTCTCCCACTTAAAAAGATGAGAGAGGCCTGTAATTTTCATCATAGGTATACCTCAACTATGAGAGACAAAATGAGAAAAAAAAAACCAGAAAATCACATTGTAGGATTTTTAAAGAATTTATTTGCAAATTATGGTGGAAAATAAGTATTTGGTCAATTACAAAATTTCGTCTCAATACTTTTGTTATATACCCTTTGTTGGCAATGACAGAGGTCAAACGTTTTTCTGTAAGTCTTCACAAGGTTTTCACACATTGTTGCTGGTATTTTGGTCCATTCCTCCATGCAGATCTCCTCTATAGCAGTAATGTTTTGGGGCTGTCGCTTGGCAACATGGATTTTCAACTCCCTCCAAAGATTTTCTATGGGGTTGAGATCTGGAGACTGGCTAGGCCACTCCAGGACCTTGAAATGCTTCTTACGAAGCCACTCCTTCGTTGCCCGGGCGGTGTGTTTGGGATCATTGCTGAAAGACCCAGCCACGTTTCATCGTCAATGCCCTTGCTGATGGAAGGAGGTTTTCACTCAAAATCTCACTATACATGGCCCCATTCATTCTTTCGTTTACACGGATCATTCGTCCTGGTCCCTTTGCAGAAAAACAGCCCCATAGCATGATGTTTCCACCCCCATGCTTTAGGTATGGTGTTCTTTGGATGCAACTGCAGCATTCTTTCTCCTCCAAACACGAAGTTGAGTTTTTACCAAAAAGTTATATTTTGGTTTCATCTGACCATATGACATTCTCCCAATCCTCTTCTGGATCATCCAAATGCTCTCTAGCAAACTTCAGACGGGCCTGGACATGTACTGGCTTAAGCACGGGGACACGTCTGGCACTGCAGGATTTGAGTCCCTGGCGTTGCAGTGTGTTACTGATGGTAGCCTTTTTTACTTTGGTCCCAGCTCTCTGCAGGTCGTTCACTAGGTCCCCCCGTGTGGTTCTGGATTTTTGCTCACAGTTCTTGTGATCATTTTGACCCCACGGGGTGAGATCTTGCGTTGGAGCCCCAGATCGAGGGGGGAGTATCAGTGATCTTGTAGGTCTTCCATTTTCTAATAATTGCTCCCACAGTTGATTTCTTCACACCATGCTGCTTACCTATTGCAGATTCAGTCTTCCCAGTCTGGTGCAGGTCTACAGTTTTGTTTCTGGTGTCCTTTTACAGCTCTTTTGTCTTGGCCATGGTGGAGTTTGTAGTGTGACTGTTTGAGGTTGTGGACATGTGTCTTTTATACTGATAACAAGTTCAAATAGATGCCATTAATACAGGTAACGAGTGGAGAACAGAGGAGCCTCTTAAAGAAGAAGTACAGGTCTGTGAGAGCCAGAAATCTTGCTTGTTTGTATGTGACCAAATACTTATTTTACCGAGGAATTTTCCAATTAATTCTTTAAAAATCCTACATTGTGATTTTCTGGATTTTTTTCCTCATTTTGTCTCTCATAGTTGAGGTATCACTATAATGACAATTACGGGCCTCTCTCATCTTTTTAAGTGGGAGAACTTGCACAATTGGTGGCTGACTAAAATACTTTTTTTTGTGCCCGCACTGAAGCTGAAACAATCATGAAAAAATTCTATTGCGGCGAATGGCATTAAACAAACGTTGTGTTTCTCCCTGCCCAGATATCTGGCGGCGGGGGATACACACGATCTGTGTGCATGGTCAGCTCTCGACGGAGCTGATTGTCATGACTGCGAGTTGCTCTCGCTGCGTGTCTCTGCTCTCGCCTGGCCGTGTTTGATGAGTGCGGCCAGGCTCGCGATCCCGCTGGCATTGGTCCCACTGTTGCCGAGGCACAGCGAAGACTATTGTCGTGGGGATCGCGGGTGGATTCAGCGGAGGGATCCGAGACGGGCTCGTCATTTTCTCGGTCCTCACCCGCTCTCTCTCAGTGTTCGGAGCCCGCCGCTGCGTTTTTTGGTCCCGACCATTGTCATTTCCCTGTGCAGCCCGCCTGTGGAGGAAAGGAAACACCTCAGGTATAACCTCCCAATTCCCCTTCAGTGCCCTCATGGAGGTTTATTGATACCTCTGCCACCTCGGTGCTTCAGGGCTCATTGAGCTCCGACGAGCGAAAATCCCAGCTGCCGCCCGGCAACGGTACGGCACGGGAGAGCTCGCCTTCTCAAGTGAGGGTGCTACAGCAGTCATGTCGGTCGTTCCCTGCCGGTCATCCGCTTCAGGGCACCGAACTGGTTCCTCTAATAATACCAGAGGCCAGCCTTGAGAGGCTGGTTTCCTTAGTAGATTTTCTGGTAGCGTGGCAACTTCTACCAAATATCTCAAAATGGATCCTGCAGATTTTAGAGTAAGGTTACAGAATCCAGTTCAGTTCTCATCCGCCTCGTTTCAACGGGGCCATCCACACACTAGTGGGCCCCGAGCAGGCTCAGGTAATGGAACAAGAAGTAGATACTCTCTTGATGAAGGGGGCCATAGAACGTGTTCCTCTTCTCTCTCGAGAGAGTGTCCGGGTTCTACAGCTGTTACTTCATTGTTCCAAAGAAGGATGGGGGGTTGTGTCTGATTTTAGATCTCCGTCTTCTGAACTGTGCTATCAAATGGCTTCGGTTCAAGATGCTTACTATCAAGCAGATAGTATCTCAGATCCTGTCCGAGGACTGGTTTGTTACGATAGATCTCAAGACGCTTATTTCCATGTTTCTATCCTTCCTCAACACTGGAAGTTCCTGAGGTTGCTTTCGGGGGCGAAGCATACCAAAAAATCGAGTTCTTCCCTTTGGCCGGCTTCCCCTTTCCCCCTCACCCCCACTTTCATGAGTGTGTGGATGCTGCTCTGGCTCCTTTGTGACTCCAGGGCATCCGCATACTGAACTATATCGATGATTGGTTGATATTAGCTCAATCGGAGCAGATGGCAGCTTGGCATCGGTATGTCGTCCTCGCCCATATGAGAGAGCGGGGGTTAAGACTAAACGCCAAGAAGAGTGTTCTTTCTCCAATACAGAGAACCACTTATTTAGGCGTGGTGTGGACTCAACCTCGATGCAGGCACGTCTTTCTCCTGCTCGAATCGAGTCAATCCTAACGACAGTCACGAGAGCAAGAGAAGGCCAGTCACTCACTGTCAAACAGTTCAAAGGCTGTTGGGGCCTGATGGTAGCGGCGTCCAACGTAATACCTTTTGGCCTTCTGTACATGAGACCCTTGCAGTGGTGTCTCAGAACCAAA
Organism: Sinocyclocheilus anophthalmus; assembly: GCA_018155175.1. Taxonomy (NCBI): domain Eukaryota; kingdom Metazoa; phylum Chordata; class Actinopteri; order Cypriniformes; family Cyprinidae; genus Sinocyclocheilus; species Sinocyclocheilus anophthalmus. The sequence continues at coordinate 21,430 of JADLZN010004945.1, forward strand.
GGATTTTCCCACAGGGGGAATCCGCTTTGCATGATCAAGATCACGCGGCGATGCTTACGTGCCTTAGACATGTGGAAGAAACGTTAATTCCTGGTTCAAGGCCCGACGTTAGGGGCTCCTTGTTGTCGCGTAATGCTAACGACGGATGCCTCTCTCACGGTCTGGGGAGTGGTCATGAGTGGCCGCTTTGCCCAGGGTCTGTGGGAAGGCCATCACCTCTTTTGGCACATCAACTGCCGGGAAATGCTAGCAGTATGTCGAGCCTATCATTTCTTCCTGCCAGTCCTAAAGGGGCATCATGTGCTTTCCGCACAGATACCACACATCGGTGTCTCCTACATCAATCGGCAGGGGGTCTGCGTTCGCACCCTTTGTACAAGCTGGCGTGCCAGATCCTTTTTTGGGCTCAGGGGAAGCTCCTCTCTCTATGAGCAGTTTATATCCCTGGGTATCTAAATCAGGGGGCATATATCCTGTCGAGACAGGGGCTGAGGCCCGGGGGGTGGAGGCTCCACCCCGAGGTGGTGGAGCTTGTTTGGAGGGAATTTGGCCAGGCGGAAGTTGATCTATTTGTGTCGCAGGAAACGACATACTGTCCGCTGTGGTTCTCCCTCACGCATCCAGCTCCATTGGGGCTTGATGCCATGGTGCCGAGGCTTCGTCTGAGGCCGAGGCTTCGTCTGTACGCTTTTCCCCCGATCCCTCTGCTCCCGGGAGTTCTGGAGAGGGTACGCCGGGATCGGGTCCGTCTGTTGTAGTAGCCCGGCCCGAGTATAGTTCTCGGTTGTTGTCCCTCCTCGACGGCTCTCCGCTGGAGATTCCGATCAGTAGGGACCTCCTCTCTCAGGCGGGGGGCGCCATTCTTCACCCCGCTCGGAGTTATGGAAGCTGTGGGCATGGGCCCTGAGGGGGCACAGCTCCTAGCATCTGGTCGAGTGCGCTCTGAGGTTGTTGAGACTATACTCCAGTCCCGAGCTCCCGCCACTAGGAAACAGTACACCTTGAAGCTTTTCGCTTCATGGTGCGGACAGCGAATGCAAGACCCAGTCAACAGCCCAATTGGTACAGTTCTGGAGTTTCTGCAGGAGCGAATCTCCGCAGGGTTATGTCCCTCCACTCTGAAGGTATACGCTTTAGCTGCTTACCACGCCCTTCTGGGTGGTCAATCATTGGGAAGACACCCACTTTCCACTCGTTTTCCTCCGTGGCACCCTGAGGCTGAGACCTGTACAGAGCACCTAGGTGCCCTCATGGGACCTGGCTGTGGTTCTGGAGGGCTTATGCAATGCCCCCTTTGAACCCATAGAAGAAGTTCCAGTCAAGTTTCTCATGCTCAAGACTATTTTTCTCCTCGCTATTTCCTCACTAAAAGGATCTGGGATCTTCAGGCACTCTCTGTTTCATTGCTGGAGTTTGCTCCAGGCATGGTTAGGTCATTCCTTTACCCGAGGGCCGGGTATCTCCCTAAGGTGCCCACTTCTTCACCAGGGCCCATAGTACTTCAGGCTTTCTGTCCTCCTCCGTTCCAGGAAGTAGGCCAAGAAAGGCTTAATCTGCTCTGTCCAGTTCGAGCACTGGACGCTTACGCACACAGAGCTGCCCCGTGGCGTAAGGCAGATCAGCTTTTTGTTTGTTTTGGTCCGCCAAAGAAGGGATTTCCGGCGACCAAGCAGACTATGAGTAGGTGGGGGGTCGAGGCCATCTAACTAGCCTACGAGTCCTCTGGCCTCCCGTCACCTATGGAGGTCAGAGCGCACTCGACCAGGAGTATGTCGGCCTCCAAATCTTTCAAAACTTGGGTGTGGCCTTGCAGGACATTTGTGGTGTGGCGGGCTGGTCCTCTCCGCACACGTTTGTCTGCTTCTATAACCTAGACCTGGCATCTACCCCAGGTTCCCAAGTTCTCTCTTCGTGATGTGCTCGCAAGATACACACACAGGCAGGGACTTGGTAGTATGGCGCAGTGGGTATTCTCGTTCCCAAAGCGACTCGATGCAGCTCGAGTTCCTGAAGGGGAACGTCTCTAGGTTACTTATGTAACCATGGTTCCCCGAGGGAACGTGATGCTGCGTCTCTTTGCCATACTCCTTGCATCCCTCCAGGCGCTACTTCATCAAAGGTGGTTTGCGCTCTGCCGGATGTGCTTTTATGCTTTCTGGGGCTTACGTCACCCTGCTTGTGACGTCTCACTGCTCCATTGGACTGATTTTACACGTGATTCAGAGCGTGGTCACGCTGAAGGTGTTCCCAAAGCTTTTTGACGCAGCGTCTCGTTCCCTTCGGGGATCCATGGTTACATACGTAACCTAGAGATGTTTTTCACTTCACAAGACATTAATTGCCGGACTGAAGTCATGTGGATTATTGTGAAGTTTTTATAAGCTGTTTGGACTCATTCTGACGGCACCCTTCACCACAGAGGATCCATTTTTCCAAATCTTTTCTGATGAAGAAACAAACTTATCTAAATCTTGGATGGCCTGAGGTTGAATACATTTCAGCAAATTTTCATTTTTGGATAAACTATTCCTTTAATGCACATTGTAAATAATTTGAGCTCGCTAAACGTTTAACTGCCGCTCACATTATAGGTGAGAAGTGGTAACAACCTACAGTAATAAGTTTATTGCACCTTCTCAACTGCTTTGAATTGAATTACTGATGCAGAGAATTGAGTAGAAATAACAGAAATTATTGTGACAAGTGAAACGGATGGACACAAAGATGTTGTGTCCTGTAGAGAGCTGTACAATCAACAAAAACTCCAGGGAAGCCCTTGAAAAAGCATACAGGTCTCTAAAGAGTTTGAGCAGCACATTTTTCCATCCTGCACTCCAATGACCACACGCTCGCCAGACTAAGATGTTTCACTTTCACACTCCTTATTTAAAAACCTCACAGAAGCTGACAAATCATGGCCACGGGGGAAAAAACTAATTCCGCTGCATCTCGGCAAACTGGAGCAGGCATCTGTTTCTCGCACCTTACAGCTCTGCAGCCTTTACCGAGTCCATGCAACAAATACAATTATCAGCCGGCAATGCCTCGCCGCAAGCTTTGCTGCCCAATAATGGGCCTGTGCGGCAAGATTAACTTTGTTTTATGATGCAGAATATAACAACAAGTTATGAGGCCTGATTTTACTGTCTCCAACACTGTAATTATTAAGGAAAGGTAAATCATGAAAGCAATGATGATGACTTCAGTGAAATGCCATTAGAGAAGTTCTGTGAGTTAATTCTTTTTGAAGAGAGCACCCTTCACCACTAATGATAAATGGGAAGATGAAGTGCTTGGCAGTTCTGCAGCTCACAGAGCAGAATTAGTGCAAAACTTGCACTTATTAAATTTCATGATAAAGTAAATGTGTTACTTTTCAATTTTGCAGTTTGCAATTACAAAGTATCAAGCAATTTCTGATTTCTTTCTCCACAATTTTTTTCAGTGCAGATACAGACGCTTGATTTAATATTTAATAATCTCTTTTAATTTGATTTGGTATTTTATCCAATACAATTAAATACAGACATATAAGTCTGACTTAACTATCCAATTCATTTCTGTGGACACTGTTCATGAGTATTTGAATATTAGAATATTAATATTATTGAATGTATAAAAAAACATAGGTTTTCCATGACATTAATGTGTAGTTTTATTTTTGTTTGTTTTTTTCCCCAATCCAGATCAAGTCGTCGATAAAAACTTTATCAAAGAAAGGTTAGTGATGCAACTTTAGATCAACCATCTCTTTTTCTCTGTAGTACGTTTGGAAATTTAGTTGAGTCAGTCCATGATATCACAATGTCCTAAATTCAACTTGAGTATTTATTTTTAGGAATATTTAATCTACTAAGAGAAAATGCCAAAATGAGTGTCATGAAGCTTTTTTACCAGCCTTGTTTTAAGGCAACCTTTCGTGCTCTTTTGTACTGATAAAGCATTCTTCAATTAATGCTTTTTTAAATTTATTTATAAAATGTAAAATAACAATAATAATCTTGTTAATTAGAATAATTACATTAACATTAGTTCAAATTTAATGTTTTTTATTTTATTTTTTAAATTAAACAAATCAAATGTGATGTTTGATTTAGTTTTTTGTATTGTTTTGTTTCTTTTGTAATTATTTGCAGTCTCTTTGTCTGTTCTCAAATTTGTTTGAGATGCCAGAGACAAATTAGCAGTTCAATAAAGTGTCTGAATGTCTATCTATAATCCATCTGAATAACAAAATTGTGTTCTGTCTTATAGGATTATGTAATTCCAAATATTTCTTATCGCAGGCAGAAGAAAGATGACACTCGTTCGAGTCGCTCTTCTTAAAGGTCAGTTTCAAATCTGTGGCCATGAAAGCATTTCATAACAAACCCTTAACCATGACGGCAGTGCTAGAGACTGAAAACACAGTGAGTGCTGTTGGGACACGTCTAATCAGTCCTGGAGCCTCCATGTAATTACTCTGGGACGCTGTGCCTCATTCCTGTGGCCTTGTTGAAGACTGCAGCCCTCCGTTTGGGGTAGATGGGGAAATGATTAAAAGGGCTTTTTGTGCTCTATGGAGCAAAACTAAATCAATCCACATTGATGTATCACCAGGGTGTAATTAGCATGAGTCTACAGAGCAAAGCCGATAATTTAGGTTGATGTGAGCAGGTGTGCCCCATCTGAACACACGTCGATGAAGAATGGCCTCTACCTCTGAATCTACATATATTACTACTTCTTTGTGCTAAGACCGTCCCTCGTCACCCCTCAGCTGGGTTATAAACCCACTCTCGGGGCGCTTAAACGCACAATACTTACCATCTTTATTGACTACAAAGACTTTTGTTTGAAAGGAAGTGCAGAACATTTCGCCATGTTCCTTGTTTTCTGCCGTCATGCTGAATCCCAATTGGGAGATAGTTTCCAAAAGAAAAACAATATATTTGAGTGTATGAACGTAGGGCTGAGCTATATGGCCAAAAATATTATCACAATATTTTCCCCATATGCTACAATAATGAGATATATTACAATATTAATTTACACTGAGAAAACAATTTTAACTCATAAATTGCTAACACACATTGATTAAAACGTGCATTTTAATGTTTACATTTATTCATTTAGCAGACCCTTTTATCCAAAGCGACTTACAAATGAGCAATAATATGCAAGTGCTATAACAAGCCTCAGTTAGATTAATGCAGTACACGTAGCAAGGTTTTTTTAATTATATAAAAAGAAAACAGATAGAATAGAAAAAATATATAGTAAGCTAGTGTTAGAGGCCTTTTTTTGGTTTTGTTAATTGTATAATAAATAAAAAAAGAAAACAAATAGAATACAAAAAGAATAGATAAGCTAGTGTTAGTTTTTTTTTTTTTTTAAGAAAACATGCAGTTAGTAAATGAATAGAGTGCAATTCTAAAAGGGGCAAGTTTTTTTTAATAATATAATTAGAATAGAGAGTGCGGGGGTTAGAGGGTCAAAAAAAAAAGATTGAAGAGATGTGTTTTTAGCCGATTCTTGAAGCTGCTCAGATTGAGTTGGGCAGGTAATTCCATCAGGAGGGAACATTTAATTTAAAAGTGCGTGAAAGTGATTTTGTGCCTCTTTGGGATGGCACAATAAAGCGACGTTCAATTGCAGAATGCAAGCTTCTAGAGGGCAAATAAGTCTGAACTAGTGAGTTTAGGTATATTGGTGCAGAGCCAGTGGTTGTCTTGTAGGCAAACATCATTGCTTGATCGTATGCTAGCAGCTATTGGTAGCCAGTGCAATTTGATAAACAGAGGTGTGACGTGCATTGTTTTTGGCTCGTTAAAAATGTATCTTGCTGCCACGTTCTGGATTAATTGTAAAGGTTTGATAGAACTGGCTGGAAGACCTGCCAAGAGAGCATTGCAATAGTTCAGCCTGGACAGAACAAGAGCTTGAACAAGTAGTTGTGAAGCATGTTCCGGAAGAAAGGGCCTGATCTTCTTGATGTTGAATAAAGCAAATCTGCAGTTTTAGCAATGTGGTCTGAGAAAATCAGCTGATCATCAATCATAACTCCAAGGTTTCTTTCTGTTTTTGAAGGAGTTATGGTTGATGTCCCTATCTGGAGGGTGAAGTTGTTATGAAACGATGGGTTTGATGGAACCAGAAGCATTTCTGTCTTGGCAAGGTTGAGTTGAAGTTGATGGTCCTTCATCCAGCAAGAAATGTCTGTTAGACAAGCTGAGCAGCTATCCTCGGGTCATCAGGATGGAATGAGAGGTAAAGCTGAGTGTCATCAGCATAGCAGTGAAAAGAAAAACCATGCCTCTGAATGACAGATCCTAACAACGACATGTAGATGGAGAAGAGAAGTGATCCAAGCACTGAACCTTGAGGAACCCCAGTATTAGATGTTGTGACGTTGACCCTCCACCTATAAAAAGTAGAAAGATTCAAATAGGAACTCCACTCTTTCTTGATCGTTTCATGATTTAATACATTTATCATCAAATTGATGATTTATACTTTCCATAGTAACGGCAACGCACACCTGTTTATTTTTGAATGCATTCTAGTTGACATTACTGACAATACATTAATTATTGTAAGGACATACTTGATGAACGGGCCTTGAACTATTAGAAATGAATGCCCACCCACGTATGTTGGATGCATAAATAGTGCCCAAGAAAAAATATTTTTTTCTAAATGTAGCAAAAGTATTATTCTTTAAAGCTAGAAACTGCCACTAATACAAAAGCAAAAAATAATAAACTAATGTAATGAAACATACTCAAGCTTACTGTAGGCAAGTAAACACTCCAAGTATTACTTACAAGCTAAATGATAAATAAATATATTACTCAAAAATACAAATTAAATTGTTTTTTTTTTTCAGATAGTAGCCTAAAGGCTTCTAGAAATAGCTATACAGACATTTCATGAAGTAATAAATGCAACAATAATCTTCACTGTATACATTAAATATAGATGATTATTATTAAAGTTAATAAGTGATTCAGTCAAGAGCAGTGAATGATTTTCTCCTTTTCTTTTGATTAACATTTATGACGCAATCGGTGGCTGCAGGTTTACGTTGTTGCTTTAAGATCTGATGCATAGATCAAATATTTTGACACATCTGTATTTCTCCCAACTGTTCAAGTTCACTTAAGACAAAACCGACTGCATTTTCATGAATAATCTCCAAGACGGGCATTTTGACATAACTTTTCGTGTAAGTGTGTAACAGAACTTAAGAGAACTTAAGCAAAAGAGAACTCAGCATTCGCACGCTGACTGAGAGGCGCGTTATTCTGTGAGCGCGCTTTCGGTGTGTGAGCACAGAAATACTGGACAAGACTTAAAACATATGCAAATACTGAATATCCCTTTCGTGATAATGCATTGAGTCAGTGACATTTCCGTCAACTGTCCCTGGACTCGAACATATTTTCCGAGTCTGAAAGGCTCAAGTCCGAGTCAAGTCAGAGTAAAAATGCATCCGAGTCCGTGACAAGTCCGAGTCCTTTAAATAACTGTACTCGAGACCATACTCGAGTCTGAGTACGAGTCCGAGTACCCCAATTCTATTATTACTACTACTTTGAGAAGTACATTTTTGTATGCAATAGTAATATATTTCTGTCATAATTTCTTCAAGTTAAACCAAACTTTTATTTTTGCGGTTTGCCAAAATAAAGATCTTTGAAGAAGTGCCTTTGGTTTCAGTTTGCATGAGGCAGTAGTTTTCTCAAAATAACCTGTAAAATGTTGGTGAAGTGACTCTCAGAACAGCTCTGGAGATGAAGTTCATGTGTTCATGTCCTCATATATTGGAACACAGACGCTGGAAACACTGCAGGCTTCATGTGTGTTTGGGTTGCAGTGTTGCCAAGTCCTCAGGGCTTGCCTTCTAACAGCTTTCAGAAAACCGCGAAAGCCACGATTGGGCATGGGTTGATTAGAAATTGGGCAGAATTTATTTTGCAGACATGGCAACTATATTACTGAGACACAGAGACACACAGAACATGGAGATGTGTTAGAGACATGCATTGACTGGTTCCTGTCACATTTATTTCTGCTATATGATAGGCTGTTAGAATAATTCATATCGAATTAAAATGTCTAGAACTTATCGCTACTGACATACATTTTTATCTTGATACAATATCAGTTATCGCCCAGCCCTACTATAGCAGAACAGCAGTCATCGCTCACTTTTTTCTGAGCACTTTGGTATTTTACAGCTATTGCTACTCTTAATGATAGTCAACTTGAGCAGTAAGCATTCATTTTAATTGCTAAATTGTTTGAAATTGATGTTTTTAGTACCAAGAATGAGTATTGTATTTGTATTTGTAAAGTAACATTATTTGTAAGTGAAAGCAGCTCCTTTTACGCTTTAAAACGCCTCCTCAAGCAATAAAACCAAAGCATTATTTTTGCAGTGAATTATTTATATCACTTGTATTCTGTTTATTTGTAATGCATTGTTTTTCTTGGGTTTCACGGATCACACAGGAAAGCCAGAGACGCCAGGGGAGTGTTTCCGCTGTAGGAGGTGTGCGGCTAAAGCAATGTTCGAGGAGCAACACAGAAACATACTCACATTAGTGCTGTTGCCAGGGAGATTGATAGTCCCCGTTGAAACGTGGCTGGCAGTAATCAAGGATGTGATGTTCCCGCATGCTAGAACAACACTGAAATCACAGAGGGCAGAGAAACACAGTATTATGCGGCTACAGTGGCGCCTTTCTTTGGGTTTGACTCAGTTGAGGATGCTGTAGGGATGGTATGATTTCATTCCTTTACTGCCGGATGATTCAGACGTGCTTGTACTGGAATGCTCAAACAATTCATAATGACTAGAAATCATTAGGCAGGTTTATTTGTGGACACATTTCACACATCATGACAATTCAAAGTGCTTTTTTAGGCAGATTTAGTCTGTTTTTCCAGTAAAAATATATAAACTTACCTAAAATAACATTTTGCTTGAGAGACAAAATATATTCACTTGAGAAGCAAAACTGTGTAAGATTTGCTTCTGAGAAAATCGCGTGAATTAGGTTTTGTTTTCTTACCACATTGGCAAAATGTTGTTCTTGTTTTGGGTATAAAACTACTTTGTATTCTTCTTTTTCATATTCTTTATATTCTTAGTTTTTGTATAATTGTTTTTCATATTCTTTGTATTCTTCGTTGTTTCCTTCCTATTATGTTTCCTCTTTGTTTTCTTTGCATTCTTTGTATTCTTCTTCGTGTTCTTCTTTTTCATATCGTTTGTATTCTTTTTCGTCGTCTTCTTCATATTCATTGTATTCTTTATTGTCTTTGCATTCTTCATATTCTTTGTATTCTTTTTTGTATTTTTCTTCATTTTCTTCTCTGTATTCTTCTTTGTTTACTTCATATTCTTTGAATTTGTCTTTGTATTATTTAACATATCCTTTGTGTTCTTTGTATTTGTATGATTCCTATCATTCTTTGTATTATTTGTTATATATAATATAGATATCTATATAGACTAGAAAATCATTAGGCATAATATGTATGTGTTAGCAAGGAAAATGCAAGGAAAATAAGTTTACAATTACGTAAAAAAAAAAAAAAAAAAATTGTATAGTGTTTATTCAGATTCTCAGTCAAATTGTATAATCTCATATTTTCAAAACTAAATCCAGTGGTTAAAAAAATACTTGCGAATGAATGTAATGTATGAATTACTTGCGAATTTTATCTATGTATTTCTTATGCAAATTCTTGTCTTAAGGATGTTCAGATATATTTTCTGAGAAGATAATGTTTTGCAGTGCATGATGGTCTCTTTCAAAATTGTTTGTGTGTGTGTGTGTGTGTGTGATTATTATTTTTCTATCGTATTGATCCTTTAGCATGAAAACACGATTTCCTACAAATGCTTAGTTAATTGCTCTGTTTAACCTTTAAACATCAAATCATCATATTCTCCCTTATTGAATAATAGCTCATATGCAATCATTTATGTCATGACTCAAGTTGAAAAATGAGTGAAGGGGTTTAAGAGGATGCGATAGATTGGAGGGGTCTAATTATCCTTGAGCAGATGGCAGCCCTCCAGAGGTCAATAGACTAGATGGGTCGTTTGATTAGACACATGATGCAGAAATCACTAAATATCCCACAATGTTTAGGGGCTGTGCGGAAAATCAACAAAGCCAATGAGTTCATGAGGGCACGTGTTGCGTGCTTAACATTAATCTTGATCTTCATGGCACACTGGTGATGCATTTTAAAGTTACAGTCACATTTATTGATTTTATGGCATGAACAAGAGCAGAACGGCATTTGAAGTATGAGAGAAAAAAGTCCATATATGGCTTATTTTGCCAAACTGATCTACACCATATTTTATTGCTCAGAGGTTGCGCGAACATAGAGGGTAAAATTGAGTTAATTTAATTAAGTATCAGTTTTAATGTTAAGTCTCAGATGATTATTTTAAAATCCTGTAAAGGAATAATTCACCCAAAAATGAAAATTTTAAAATGTACTCACCCTCATGCCAAGAGGTAGAGGTTGTTTCTTCATGGAGAACAGATTTGGAGAAATGTAGCATTACATCACTTGCTCACCAATGGATGCTCTGCAGTGAATGGGTGCCATCAGAATGAGAGTCCAAACAGCTGATAAAAACATTACAGTAATCCACACGACTCCAGTCCATCAGTTAACATCTTATGAAGTGAAAAGCTGCATGCTTGTAAGAAACAAATCCAACAATAAGACAACAATCCAAATAATCCAACAATAGCTTCAAACTATTGTTTTTAGACTAAAATACGTGTCTTCTATCCAATATTATTGCTTCTCCAGTGAAAAAGTTATTTTGTCTGAATCAGGAGAGAAATAAGCCCAGTATTTCCTGCCCGTTTTACAGAAAAAGAAACAAAAAAACAGATCTAAACAAGTATGTGGTTGTATTTTGATGTGAGAGAACAACAGTGGATGGACTTTTAGATTATTGACTCATATTTTGGCCAGAAGCAACAGTTTAAAGTTAAAACACCTTTAACAGAATAGATTAACTGATGGCTGGAGTGTTGTGGATTACTTGTGGATTATTGTGATGTTTTTATCAGCTGTTTGGACTCTCATTCTGACGGCACCCATTCACTGCAGAGGAGCCTTTGGTGAGCAAGTGATGCAATGCTACATTTCTCCAAATCTGTTCAGATGAAAAAGCAAACTCATCTACATCTTGGATGGCCTGAGGATGAGTAATTTTCATGAGCAAATTTTCAAGGTTGGGAGAACTATTCCTTTAAAAGTAATGAAAGCAGAACCAAAATATTTTGTAAACTGAGCTTAAAAATGAATGTGGTTAGTGTAGCTCACATGAGGAACTGGAGGAGAAGCATCTGAAAAGCAAGAGACTTTAGAGAGAAGGCTCTGATTGGCCATTTGATATGTGTAAAATGTGTTGAAAACATTTTCTTGGCTTTTGTTTCCATGACAAGAACCCTGCACTGTCCGTCCCCATTGCATTCAATAGATTGGCAGATGTTTCAGATGTTTCACCTCGGCAGTTTAATTCTAGTGTGTAGAGAAAGATGTGAGTAGAAAATCTCAGATTTTTCTTTCTTGTGCTTCAACAAAAACCAAAATCATCCTCCAGCTCATTTTAATGGAAAGTTTGAAGATTGATTTCCTCTTCTTTAGTTTTTTTTTTTTTTATTATTGTACAGACATAGCACGCAGTACTATATCTGTTCATGTACTGTATATATTTGTTCGTAGTGTGTACGTTTTCATTTATTCTGGGCTGGAGTTGCTGTAAATGTAATTGATGCTCTGTAAAGCACACCACACACATCTCACCTTTAAAGAAAACTGCATTTCACAGCGTTTGCTTACACCAATCATATTCCACGATTATCTCCTCATTTGAACATGACCACAGTGCACCTGTTTCTCTTGCTCTCTGTTTCTACGCAGCATGTGAGCCCACACACAGCCGTGAAGCCGTCTCAGTCCTCACGCTCCATTAGCCTCGGCCTGTGACAGCTTCCTGTACAAAGCAGAAGGCTGGAAACCATCACTTTGTTTAAAAAGTCCTGCAGAGTGGGGTGGGTGTTTGCAGATGTGCTGATTGTGCTGTTGTAAAATGGTGATGGATTGGCTCTTGAGTATTAAGTTATGCACAGACAACTGAATGTGATATTTAACTGCTTTGATAAACAGTTGGTGCATTTTATTGATTTACAGTTCAGTCTGTACTAGAGAATTTGCTCACTCCCAAATCAAATTTGAAAATTCATTTCAAATGCCGAAAAAAATCATTTAAACAACAGTATCAGAAGCACATTTAACGTCTAGCATTCTTCATTTGACAGCTTTATCACTACATCTGTCATCTACTAGTCTTGGAGTTTGTAGGTCAGTGGATAAATGTATTGATTAGCAGTCAAGTGGCTGTGATTACACAACATAAACTTGTAAACTGAGTTGTTTTTTTGTTTTTTTTATTGAACCCACTTAAAATACATTTTTCCAACTCATTAGTCTATTTAAGTTGTCTAGGCACAGTGTTCAATATTTTTCCCATGATGTCATTAATTTACAGCAAATCATTATATCTCTTAAAATCACTACAACTCATTACAAATCATGAACAATTTTTTTTTTTGGCTAATTTCATAGATAGTATTTTGTAATAGCATTTATTCTAGGATTTTATCCTAAATGCAAACAATTTAATAATATTTAAATTTGGCTAGTATTATTTTTCAATATTTGTCCTAAAATGTTGCGGCCAATAAAACTGTATAAAATGAATTAATAATTAATTTATTTACTATTATTTTAATTTAATTCGTAATTAATTCAATTTTATGTATTTTTTGCCCAGGCAATTTAATATTATGTATTATATGTATCATGGTTGTATTTAATGAGTTCTAGTATTTTTTCCTAAATACAAAATATTAAATAATAATTTTAATTTGTTTAGTAGCCTACTATTTTTCACTATTTTCCACTATAATGTCATGAAAAAATCTAGTTTTTTATGTATCATCGAATTTTGTAAGTTGTAATATTTTTCCCTAAATAAATAAAAACAATAAAAATAAAAAAGTAAGTATTATTTTAGTTTGTCTATTACTGTCTTTAAATATTTTCTTCTAAAATGTCAAACAGCTACTATTTTATGTATTGTATCATCCAAGTATTTTATCATGGCTAGTATTTTACCCTAAATACAATCAATTAAAAAATATTTTCACACTTTTGTATAATTGTATAAACTTTCAGCCTGCATTGGAAATTATGCTAAAGTGGTTTTACCTTTATTTTCCTTCACACGGTCTCATTTATTCATTATCACTTTTTTACATGCCTCCTATTTCTTCATATCAAATTAATATCATATAATCAATATCAAATCACTCCATGTTACATAAAAGGCATTCCGGTAGCTCCAGGTCATGGTTTGATTCTTAGGGAATGCATAAACTAATAAAGCTTGAATGCAGTGTAAACCACTTTAGATGAACACGTCTGCCAAATGCATACAGTAAATATAGTTGAAGAAAGGCACACTTGTAGAGTACGTCTCCGCTGTGGTTGTATTCCTTCTCTCTGCTTCCTGTTGACTATCAGCATCATCCTTTGCTTGTTTATGTTTGTGAGATGTCAGTCCCCCTCCGACGGACGCAGAATGACAGCAGGAGGAAGCGCTGTTTGGGGGCCCGATGGAGAGGAATACAGTAGAGCAAAGCATTTCACCCAGAACTCCCTCACGGAGCCCTGCACTCTGACAGCCGAGCACTCTTTTTAACCTCGCGCAAACACTCCGCTTATTCTGAACGTATCTTCACGACTGAGGGAGTCTTTCTGACAGCTGGTAGGAAGGGGAGGGAGCGTTAAATGGCTGCCACGGTGGATCCGGTGCTTTCTGAGCAGAACCATATTTTAGCATTTACTTGTCAGGCATATACAAACACAGATAACACACCTGGACAGAAATGGCGAAGGTTTGTTTGTCCGGAATGAAGTTTGCATGGGATTTACTAAAAAACGGTCTCTTTAAATGACCTTTCGGGACCCTTAAAAAGCAGGAGCCTTAGAAATAGTGTCCTTTGGTTCCAATTGCAAGACCTTCAGATTGAAATGAAAGGAAGCGTCAGCTAATTGGGAGAATTGAACAGCTATTTCCTCACTGGAATGTCTAAAATCCCAGAAGTCTTGTTTTACAAATATAGCGTTCCTTTTCAGTGCACTGTAAATTACCAAAAACATAAAAAATAAACAAATAAATACATTTCAAAATATACAAAAATGACAAAAAATGTATTGCTAAAATATATTTCAAAATAATGTTAGATGAATATCTGTTTTTAAAAAATATATGGGGGGGGGGGGGTGGATATTTTTAAAAAATCTATATATTAGTAAATAATAATATTAAAAAATATATTTGCTCTCAATATTCAGTCCAAGAAGAGAAATGACCATTGTCAGTTAGAGAAAAACTGATTGTGTGTCTATAACACATTTGAACATATAATATGTGAAATAGAAGAAAAAATCATACTGTAGCAATGTTAAACAAAAATTTAATAATATGAAATCATTACAGATGGTTGAATAAGTCTAAATGTATAGGCTACTGTAAGACTGGAATGTGTATCATCTATCTATCTATATATCTTATCTATCTATCTATCTATCATCTATTATCTATCTATCATCTATCTATCTATAATCTATCTCCGCTCTCTGCTAGTATATCTAGCGATAGATCTATCTATTATCTATCTATATCTCTATATCTATCTATCTATCTATCTATCTGTAGCGAATCGATTATATCTATCAGATCTATCTATCGATCTACTAGCTATCTCCCTCTCTCTCTATCCCTCTAGCCATTATCCAGCCATCTATCTATTACTCTCTATTTCTATATATTATCTATCGATCTATCTATCTTTATCTATCGATATAGCTATCTATCTGATCTATTCTCTCTCTCTCTATCAATCGAGACTCGAGCCATCCATCCAATCATCTACTATCTAGATATCTATCTATCTATTAATCTATCTAGTATCTAGATATCTATCTATGATCTATCTATATAGTGTATTATCTTATCGATCGATCTATCCCCTCTCTCATTTTATTTATCTATCATCTATCTATCTATCTAATCTACCTCCCTCTCTCTCTCTCTCTCCTCTCTCCTCTCTCTCTCTATCTATCTATCTATCTAGCTATCATCTATCTATCTATCATCTATACATCTATCTATCTATCTATATATCTATCTATCTATATATATATATAGATATATATATATATATATATATGTATAGATCTATATAATGTGTATCTTTTAAGATTAATAGTATATAGTAGAGATATAGTATATAGTATTATAGCAGATTCATGAGCGTAGCTTTGACGACATGCATTTAGTATATATTTACAATAGATTTTGGCCAGACATTTTTTTTTTTGCCATATGGGAAAGGCTGTTTGTTGTTATCTTACTTCCGTGCATTACGTTTCTCTTACTAGCTTAAATTCATTTTATCTAAAGTCACATTAAACTTCTCATCCAAGAATGCTAATATTTGAGAATAGAAAACAAATGGATGACCGGCCTCTATTACTCTGCTTTTGCAAGACCATGGCAGATAGTTTAGCTATTAAACTCATTTTTCCAACCTAACCTGCCAGTAGCAATTTTATAACTTAAACGTCCACTGGCCTTTTTGCCACCTTTCTTAATGACTGGTAGCTTTCCTTCGCCGGCTTTCTTGGTGGCCGGTGATGCAGCTCAAGCAACATCCTTATTAGTACAATAAGGTTAATTAGTGTGCGATGCCATTGAGCAAATTCCATTTTCTGTTGTAACCTTGGAGGATTTTTCATGCAGCTCACAAAATGGACGTGTCACGCTGATGGCTGAATACCGGAGCTGAATTAGTCAGTGCAAAGGTATAATCATAAATCTGATTTGAAATTACTAGAGATGTTTGTAACAAAAAAAGAAAATTCTGACTGTCAGGAAAATAGTGCGAGCGTTAGTGAGCGTCTTTTCAATTTTCCATTTTTGTTCTGCAGACAGCCGTGAAAAAATACTTCTTTATGTGCAGTTTGGACACAATATTTTTTTTCCTTATTTCCGGATAAAATGTCTGCACAATACAAAACTATGACATTTGCCGGTTTGAACTAGAAGGCTTATTTGCTACGTTTTTATGTTTCCTACGGATTCTTTTATCAGCTGAATGAAAGCAGATGCAATAATCAGCCTGTGTAATGCTTGAAGAAGCATGAATGCAATTGAGGTCATTGGCATATGTACTGAAATACAGATATCACTGTGGAAAACAGCCAGATTTCACGTCATCCTCTGTGAATACGGCAGCTTCATTATTCATGACAGTTCAGGCAAGTTTGCTATGAATAATCTGCACTTTTGTATTCCGTCTTGTTGATTCAAAACAAATATTTAAAAAGGCATGCAGTATATCCTTTATATTTGGATTTAACAGTTAGACTATAAAGTGTTACAGCTAACAAGATTTTTACTCTAGTTGGTATGAGTCAAATCAAAACATCCTCATCTTTCATAGACACTCACTTACAGGTTTCTACAGTTTAAATAAACTTGTAAGAACTAAACTTCCAATTAAGGTTTATAGTGTTGTTCCGTAAAACAACTTTTTAAAGGAAAAAAAATAGAGAGTTTGCTCAACTTCAGGCCATGCAAGAAGATTTAGTTTCTTCATCAGAACAGATTTGGAGAAATGTAGCATTACATCACTTACTCAATACTGGATCCTCTGCAGTGAATGGGTGCCGTCAGAATGAGAGCCCAAACAGCTGATAAAAACATCACTATAATCCACAAGTAATCCATATCACTCCAGTCCATCAATCAATGTCTTGTGAAAAGAAAAGCTGCATGCTTGTAAGAAACAAATCCATCATTAAAGCATTTTAACTTCTTCTAGTCAAAATTCCATAATGCATAATAACACTTCCTGTAGTGAAAAGTCATGCGTTGTCCTTCTCCACATTCAGATCCACCCACATAATTGTTTGTAAACACTGCTTAATCTGCTCATATTTCTCTCCTGATTCAGACAAGACAACCTTTTCACTGGAGAAAGCAATATTATGGAGAGAGGACTCGTATTTTAGATCGAAAGCTAAAAACATTATAATGGTATTTTATCAGCTGTTTGGACTCTCATTCTGACGGCACCCATTGACTGCAGAGGATCCATTGGTGAGCAAGTGACGTAATGCTCAGTTTCTCCAAATCTGTTCCCCATGAAGAAACAAACTCATCTACATTTTAGATGGCCTGAGGGTGAGTAAATTTTCTGCAAATTTGCATTTTAGGTTATTTAGTCTAATTTATCCCCCAATGCTGTAATGTCACTTCTTGTTCTTCTCAAACACGATAGTGCATACCACCCGTGAAGATGTGGATTTGGCACTTGTTTGCATTTGTTTTCCATGCATCACCGCAGTGTGCCCTGAGCTCATCATCACAACAGAGATCGGCCTTCGTGAGGCTGAACGCACAACACAAACACTCTGTTCCACCGAGGCCTGAACCTGCTGTCGCCTTATTGTCCGTGATCATCTGTGTCCTCAATAGCGATGGACAGATTCCCTCTCCTTCCAGCCTGATGCTGAGTGGCGGATTTGGCGTGATTGGTGCTTCCCAGCTGTATTTTCTGGAGCCAAATTCAGCATATTACAGATATGAGCTCAAGTGTCCATTATCTCTAATTAGATGGACCGTACGTAGCAGATTCAGACAGCCACTTTGGAAATTATGGTGTTGACCCTGATGCACAATGACATTAAGAGGTCATATTCCCTTGAACTGTTTCATAGGGGAGTGGGATGTTTGTTAAATTGGCTTACAAACAGAAATGAACTGTTTATGTAAACCACTGCACCCTTTAAAGATGCGTTCCCATGTTTAGCTTGCTTGCATTTGCATTGCTTCTAAAAGGGTTTTTGCAATGAAGGACTGTCAGATAAATAGCTGTTATGTTACAGCTGGACAGTCTTTGTGAATCCAGACCTCCTGCTCTGTTGTGCAAGCTGATGTCACAATGTATAAAGTCTCAGTGTTGCTTGGCAATAGTTTTCGTCCTTCCAGACTGGTGCATCCTTGTTCATGTTCTCAGCAGTTTGGTTAAACCTACAGTGGCCACAAAACATATTTGGACACATTTGAAAATGTCTGAATTTTATAGCATTGGATAATGAAATATCAAACCAAGTTCTTCTGGGCAGAACTTATTTTAAATTCTCATTCATTGACTGCATTGTGAAAATTTGACTTTATATTTTATGAGAGGAGGGTTTTAATAATCATGAAAAATACATTTATTATATATATACTGTATATAGGCTAACTGATACTTGTTAGTTTTGACTGCTTTTATTGTCCTCATTTGTAAGGCGCTTTGGATAAAAGTGTCTGCTAAATGACTAAATGTAAATGTATATATAGCTAATATATATATATATATATTATATAATAACACAATACATGGTCACAAAGTTTGGAATAAGTATTATATTTTTATTTTTTTCATTATTGATCACAAACAGAGTAAAACAGTAATAAGTGAAATATTCGTTCTCAAATAAAAGTTCGCATTTAAATATCATATTTTTTTTATTTTTAATTTTGTTAATGCAAAGCTATTTCGAATGATAAATGGAGCGGCACAAATTCAGCATATTATAATGATTTATGAGGGATCAGTGACACTATAGACTGGAGTAGTAATGATGCGAAAATTCAGCTTGATCCAGCAATAAAATTACATTTAAATAGAGTTATATATATAGTATAAAAGGTATTAAACTGTAATAATATATAATATTACGTTGACTCTCTCTTTTATCAAATAAATGCACTTTGTGAGCAAAAGAGACTTCAAACACACACACACAAACACAAACACCAACACACACACACACACACAAAAAAAAAAATACATCTTATTGTTCCAACTTTTTTGACCAGAAGTGCATAGACTGTTATATAGAATAAAATGCACTGATAACCCATTTATAATAAGATTCAGAGCCTGCAGGGATCGTTGGATTTCATGGTGACTGGATTTGATCTATAATTGAAAACCTAACATAGCCTACTGCTTTTTGTGAAACGTACGTGGTCAAGATATTATTTGAGAACAAATTGTATACAGCAAAAAAAAAATAAAAATAAAATATTATATGATATATATAATAATAGATATATTATATCTATAAAGTATAAGTATGCAAGCATGTAATGCGTTATGCGTAGGCCTGTAAGCCACGCTGTAACCAATCTTAATTAAATGATATAGCCTATATGTATATATAGACCATACCTTCAAGTAATTAAGTCAGAACATATGCAATAATATTAATTAATGAGTTTAAAAGAAGCAGTGCAGAATAAACGCTATAAGGACCTTTAAACCATACATGTACGCCTCTAAGGCATAATGAATCATGCGTAGCCCTATAAATGCAATTACCGCATGTTAATATTTTATGCCGTCAATTCAAAGACGCGCTCAAGAATACTTAGCCTCGCTATTTACGGGCAAATGCTGTGAACGGGCGATGCATGTCGCCTTTTCCCACCAGAAGAGGGCAATCCGATGCATTGCACTTGCAAAAGAAGGTTAAGCAATGACTGCACCAGTGCTGAGTGCAATCACACTCGCACACTCCTCTTAAAACCTTCTTCTGTTTTTGACATATATTCGGCGAAAGAAAAGCGCCCTGAATGTGGTTTACAGCACCAGCTCTGAGCTCCTGTGAGATCAGCAGATATCTGGAATACATCACTCATCCTGCGCACAGCTCTGT
This sequence comes from Sinocyclocheilus anophthalmus, assembly GCA_018155175.1. Classification (NCBI taxonomy): domain Eukaryota; kingdom Metazoa; phylum Chordata; class Actinopteri; order Cypriniformes; family Cyprinidae; genus Sinocyclocheilus; species Sinocyclocheilus anophthalmus. The sequence continues at coordinate 41,305 of JADLZN010004945.1, forward strand.
TTTTTAACAGGACATAAGAAAGGTGTTTGCATCCCTCGCTTGGCTTTCTTCAGAGCTGCGCACCTTGGCGGGCGTCCGATGGTGCGCTTTTGCGCAAATCTCTCCAAACTTTCCAACCAAGTGGAGGATATTTTGAGGCGAAGGACATAGCTAATACACACACGCGTACTCTCTGGAGATGTTCTTTTAAGGACCTTCTCGTTGAGTAAACCCTTAATGTGTGTCTTTTACGCTGGAAAGAGCGCTTAGGATTTCTCCGTTGTTCACTTGGACATGTTGCGCAGCGGCGCAGCTGCGGGATTGAAATAACGCTGCCGTTGCCGGAGTTTTCCGAACCTCGCCAGCATCTCGGGCACCGCATCTTTGGGCAGGTGCTCTTTTCTGAGTGTGTTTGAAGACGGTGCCATGCGGAATCTGGAACCGCACATCGAAAGGCTGTAAAACCTGCTGGAAACGCGACATTTACGCAGAGATGGGTATGTTTCCGTTGATTTGAAATGAATCCGTGTTGTCTGTTGGCTCTCTGGAAACAGTTAGAATATGAGGTTTATCGAAACCCTAAAATCGTCTCTTAAAATAGCATTGCTGTGGGATTTATAAGTGTGTTGCATGAATGAAGCATCTTTGAGTCTGTCCTTGATAGCGTGCAACTTTCATCACGCATACCTGCATACATCATATTGAACATAATTTATTGACTTATATTAGATTTTGCACAAGTGTTGTGTGATCAACAGGCTGTCTTTCTATCTGCTGTTTTGCTGTCCTGATTGGATTTTATGCTCGTAGATTCGTCTAACTCACATCTGTTGGGGAGAAACTGAGCTGCCTCATATGTGTCCTTGCAGATTTCATTTGAGGAATTCTAGGCATATGCACTGCATTTTCATACTTCACTATATGGCACCCAAATAACTATGCATTTTGTGAAGGACAGGTAAAACCTGCAGTTATGCATCAAGAATGCTGTGTCAGTTCTTGCATCCTTCAAGAAGAAGAAAAAAAAACTTCATATTTTGATTGATGCTTCAGAGCAAATGATGCTGTCGTAGCGGAAAGCTGTGATTTACTATTTGATTTTATGCAGTCGTTCATTTAGCTTGGAGTGCAGAGGTCTTGTTGTAGTCTCTTAACTGTTGCTTGTTTTGTTGGTCCCTTTTTTTCTGTTGAAATTTGAGAATTGAGGGAATATCGTCCCTCAGATGCCTTTAAAATCATTCTGTAATTATTGAGAGCACAGATGGTTGTCCCCATCATAAATAATAATAATCAGATCATAAATAACACCCCGCCCCCTCTCCTTTTCCAGTGATCGCCCTGTATAATGTAAGGAAAAGTCATCCATTCAAGTATGACTTAATGAAATGGTGCTGGAAGTGTGTAAGAGTGAATAGATGAAACAAATGTGACTCTTGTGTTCAGAATATGAGTATTGTCATCATAATGGCTGGTTGTCGTAGCGTCTTTGTGGCTGTTTACTGAGCAGATGATGTAGGTGGATGTTCACTTCTGTGCCTCACAGGTGTGCTGTTCGCTCGACTCGCTCAGCTCACACTCATTCAGGTGACATTTCTAATGCTGGCTGTTTAGAATAAAGCTTCACAAAATAATAAAAGATGTAAATGTTTAGGTGAACCTTACAATGAAAAGACCAGTTCATACGTCAAAAAAACAATTATTGCATAAAGAAAATATTTTTTAGATATTTTTAAGGACATTAAAATGTATTGCATTCCAATTTTAGGCCCCCCCCATCCTATTTTCATTCTTAATGTGCAAAAAAAAAAAAACATAAAACATCTCATTACTGTAATCATAATGAAAATCATCCTGGGTGCCTGATTTTATTTTTAAAATCAGCATAATTTAAATTTAATCCAACAATTAAAATAGCACGTTACTGTCTAAATAATATACCTTTTTATTATTATAGTAATGATGATTTTATCTAGTACAGTGGGCTAGTGATGATGCATAAAAATGTCACAATAAATAAAAAATACAATGAAAAAACTAATCAATCTATTTTATTTATTCAATAAATAATGATTACATATTATATAAGTCAGTAATTAATACAATTTATTTTTATGCTTAATTTAATTTCATACATTTTTAAATAGTTTCTATATTGTTTATTTTCCTCAAAATTTTTGGGTGAAATACGGCTTATCCTTCTTTCTTGCATGTGAGATGACTTTTATTTCTTAATCTGTCCTTTTTTTTTTTCTCAATTGATTTTTGGCTTTTGAAATATGGTTTAGCTTTGTCATCTCTTGACAGTGCGCGTGGAAATATCACCCTTTGCTTCTCTTTTCATGCATTCAATCTAGTTCTGTTCACCCTTCAGTTCACTTTCTTGTTGGTGTCTCTTGTTTTTTTTGTTCATCCTAACAGATCTTCATCCTGCATCTGTCTATAATTCTTGCGGTGGAAGTTAAACTTTCACTGCATTTATATTAGTCAGGCAGAATGTTACACTATGATCACGTGTCTTAGCAGCAAGTTGCCGGTACCGACTTGTCACCTACTCTGTGATCGATCTGAAACCATGGTGTCCCACCACCCTTGGCCTTCACGCCTCAACTTTACTGTTCTGTAAAGCAATATGATAATTGCACAGCATGAAGAACAACTACTTACTGTCATATTCCTGTTAAGTACCTCAGTGCGATATTACAGCGCTACAGAAAGGATAAGACCCGAAGCTAATTCCTCAATCCCCCTCCTCTCGTTCTCGCTACCTGTCTCGCGTTACCGCAGCCCACCGAAAGACGTCTGGACACATCATGTGTCCCTTATTAAACATCTAAGAGCTTTTCCAGGTAATAGTGTGGAGAGGGTGTCAAAACAGATAACTTGGGAGAGAGACAGAAAACATGTCAGCCAGTGAGAAATGACAGGAAGTAGCCGTATCTGTTTCTCAGGTTTGATTGCTTAAACTGTGAAAACAGATTCTCGATTATGACCTGTTCCGTCTGGGGAAATTAAAATGTGGGTAATGGAAATATCATTAAGTTTGATATGAGGAATATAGAAAAATCTGTAGATGTGAAGTCTCTTTTGTGACTGTAGCATGTGGGCTCCTCTTTGAATGTGATGGGATTACTTCAGAGCTGTTCAATTTTGTGTCAGATTATCTTTGTGTGAGATTAGCACTGCTGTTTTGGGATTATGCTTTTCCTGCTCACACAGAAACAAATCACAGATGGGATTAGCGCTGGAAAAGTTGGCCACTGTTACAGGGAGCTTTTCCGCAGGGCTCTGGTGATGCTGTATGTGCTTTAAAGTATGCTTGCAGTTTATTGTATGTGCTATGCAGTGAAAGAAATTGCACGAGGAAGTACATAATCAAGACATACAAATCAATCCATCTACCAAGAGGAAAATTGGGTTGTTCAGATATTGCTCTTTCATAACTTCTTACTGGAACACCATTTTGTGTTCCACAAAGAACGTTTCAGTAAACAGTTCTTAAAGAACTATTTTTCTTATTAGTGTAAAGAAGATTTTAATAATCTAAAGAACATGTTTTCCCCTACATCGTTAACAATAAAGGATCCAAAAGGGTGTTTTTTTCGCAGGCGATGCCTTAGAAGAACCATTTTTGGAGCAGGTTTTTGTTAGTTTGAAGAACATTTTAATATTTTAAGAACCTTTTGTGGAATGGAAAGATTCGCAATATCCATGGATGTTCACCCTTCTCGATGGACCATAATGCCAAAAATAATCTGTTATTTTTACGAGTGTAGTTTGGTTATGGATAAATGCTAGGTAATGCCATATGAGAAAGGAAATCAAAATGAGATCGCTGTTGTATAATTCTTCAATCTTTTCAATTCTTTTTTCACTTAGAAAGCGATGACATTAATTGGAAAGCAACTGAAAACACTTTTGATGAATGCTCATGATGATCTCCAGAGATTTCACTATTAAAAATAAAGGTTCTTTATCGGCATCAATGGTTCCATGAAGACCCTTTACCATCCATAGAACATTTCCATTGGACAAAAGGTTCTTTATATTGGAAAAAGGTTCTTTAGATTAACACTAAGAATAGAAGGTTGTTTTTTTTTTTTTTACTGTTCCAACTGTCAAAGGTTAATTTGGGGAGCCAAAAATAGTTGTTCTTTGGCATTGCTGCAAACCCCCACTTTTTGAACCTTTATTTCTAAGAGTGAAGAACCATTTTGGGTTACCCAAAGAATCTCTCAGTGAATAGCACTCAAAAGAACCATTACTTTCTTAGTGCGAAGAACGTTTTATTAATCTAAAATAACTTTTTTGATCTAGAAAGAACCTTATATGTCCAACGGAAAGGTTCTATGTATGTTAAAGGTTCTTCGTGGAACCATCAATGCCAGAGTGTAACACCTCTAGACTTTCAGATGAGATCTCAACAAAAGTCTACCATCAGAAGTCAAATAAAAGTCATCTGTGTCAATTTTTCAATGTTTTCTCTTAAAATTGATTGGGAGAGATAAAACTGACACAAATGAGTTAACAGTTAAATATAAAATTATATGTGGATAGCAGCTCAGATCATTTGACCTTGGAAGAATTTCACTGGAAATGCTTGGGTTTGACTTTTGATCGCAGACGTCTTTTATATCTTAAGATGTTGAGACATAAAAGAGACATACTTGAGATTACTGAGGTCTTTTTCTCAGCAAGAGACACTAAAAGTCTCTCTTTGCTCACCATTCTACCCCTTTGCGGTGGAGGAAAAACAATTGCGATATTAAAGGGATCTCATTTAGATTTTTCTTTCCCATGGGTATCTAGCATCCAGTCGGTGAGATTGCTTTTACCACAAGAACGGCTTTGCAGAAACTGCGGTTCTGAGAACTGGATGTGGACGTGTTTTAATGTTGGTGGCATGATGAATGAGTTTTAAGATCAAGGGCTGGTTTACTCGCACTATTTGACTGCGTCTTGGCTGCCGTTCCTTTATCGTGATAAATTGGATGTAGGGAGGTGGGGGAGGCCAAGATGCACTTATGTTATCATGCATATATACGGAGAAAGACAAATTAAATGGAGGTTTTCAGGTTGGCTCTTTTTGTACTTAAAGTGTGACTCACTAGGGTGACTCCAGCCGCTACGCTGTGAGAGTTAATTAAAACTTTGAGAATTTGCATGCGAACCCTATTGGGTTGTACAGTTGCTCCTTGTGTCCTTGTGTACCTTTGCATAACTTTGTGTGATCTTGCCCAAGGTATTCTGTGTAGCTAGTAATATTCCAGAGACTAAATTGATTTACCCGTCTCTCTTTTTCTAATTAGGCTGTTCTGGCCTTCCCAAGTGACGTGTGGACAATTTTAAGGGCTAGAATGCTTTACATTAGCCTAAAAAGGGAGTTTCCTCGGGGGTCCGAGGGATGTTTCCCAATGTTAAAACCTGCATGACAGGATTTTGTTGGTGAGATTTTCACAGTGCTAGGGTAGTAACCGAGTAATTTAATCTGGATTGCTAATCCAAATCCAAATTAAGCACAGTAACACAAGTTATGTAATCCAGATTAACTTTTCGGCAAGTATCCGAGTAGAAGCAGTGTAATTACGTTGTACTTTAACAAGAAAAAAATCTGATGACTTTATTCGACAATAAGCACCACCATTCTACTTTTTCCACAGTTATGACTGGCAGCTCTCCCGTCCCCCATGTTGAGAGACTCAGGGAAAGTTCAGAGGGGGTGTGTGCCGTGTAAACTGTAGTGCTAGCCTAACATGTGCAATTCTTTTCTATTTCCTGCTCGCCCTTCACTTGCACATGAAATCCGATTGAAGTATTCTAAAAAATGATCAATAAACAGTGAAATGCAAACCTGCACTAAGTTAATAGGTCAATAAACACAAATATCCAATGCACAGGCCAGAAACAAGTAACGCAAAAGTAACAGTAAAAATAGCTTTCCATAAAAATAACTTACTGTAGTAACGCAAATTAGCATGCTTGTAATAGATTATATTTCATTTTAAATACTTAATCAGATACTGCAGTTGACTTTTTTATTGCTTACATGAATCATATTATTCACATGGCATGCAGTAAAGAGGATAAGGTTTCATTTTTTATTAAATATTTTTATATTGTAACTTTGTTTTATTTGTTGTAATTACAGACTACCATTATATTAGGCATTTATTATGGGTTTTCCGTGGCCAACCACCTCTTGTCTTTAGCAAATTACACATCTATTTAAGGTAACTTGGTCAATGTCTTTTTTATGTTTTGTATATGAGCAAGATACTGCATTGCCTTACAATGGGAGTGGGTCTAGAAAGTTGCATGTAGATGGAAAGCTCCTTAATTGCTTGTCCAGTGGTAGTTTTTTATAAGGCGCATTACCCAAAACAGGCTAATATTGTACTGGACATGAAGCCATTTGGTTCTCATACTTTGGATTTAACAATCTCGGTACATTGACTTTTACTAGAAACGGTGTACTCTTGAGTACATTCCCTGTAAACAGGCTTTAAGTTAGATCAACTATAAAACTTCGCTACTTTGCCACTATAACACCTTTCACTTTCAGACTCTTCACAGTAAGATTAGGGGACTGGGTTGTTTCTCCAATCATTATTGCAAAGGGATTTAAAGGCAATTTGCAATGCCGACACTGAACCGATTGACCTTAGATAACAAGGTTGTTCGGCCAGCTATTACGCGCTTCTTCAAGATTATTCTATTAGCCCGTTTCATCGATTGCCGACACAAAATGTTTCGCTTAGATCTAGACGGGAGCTGTAAACAGTGTTTGGGTGATGTCAAGCATTGCGGCTCCACAATTGGACATGTATACAATTACTTTTTATATTTAACTCAATAGTTGTAATATGATAAAGGTTCAGATGGTAAGCCTTGTCGCTTGCCACACATCAAAAATAAACCAATATTACTCCTGTTTTTGCTCAAAAAAGAACGCAGACAAAGGACGTTCATTTTGGCAACACCCTTAGCTCAAAAAAAAAACTAATCTCTGCCCAACTGAGTCAAAAGCTCAATCAGAGAGCAAGATAAAGAGACACTGGCTGCCAGCAAGAGGAAATGGACATTTTATGTCCTTCATTGATTGAAAAGCTGTTTTTCATTGATTTCAAATATTAGATTTTGTTTCTTAAACTACGTCATTTAGTCATCTTTGTGTATTTATTTGCAGTAATAAACCCATATTTCTCTATGGAATAGTCACGTCAAGGCAGTCACCTTTATTTATATAGTGTTTTTAACAACACAGATTGTGTCAAAGCAACTGTACAGTTTTATTTAGGAAAATAGTGTCAATAATGCAAATGACAATAGTAAACACACATTTTTCAGATAAAGACAGTTCATCATTGAATTCAGTGATTCAACACACACTCAGTTTAATATATCTTTGCAATCATGTCCACTATAACGCGGGAAATGAATGTCCCCACTCAGCAAGCCAGAGGCGACAGCCGGCAAGGCCAAACGCCCTCGGTGTGACAGAATGAGAAAAAACCTTGGAGACCAGCTCATCGGGGGGGGCCATTTCCTCACTCGACCAGACACCAGCCTTACGGAAAAACATATAATGACGTAATCAAACAGATGTTGAACACTATTAACAGCAATTATTATTATGCAATCAAACTTATAGCAAAATTTTTTAGTTCTGTATGTTGTTTCAGGGTTGCATTATCTGAGGTCCTCTGAGGGGTTGGTATCTTTTCTCAGGTGTTCTGGATCCAGACTGCAGCTTGTGTCAATCCTAGTTACACAGAGAAACAAATACAAACATAATTAGCGTAGCGGCTGTTCCAACCAAGCAAAAATGATTAGTTTAACCCAAACTAACGAATAATAAAGTGCATTTGATTAGATATAACTGCAGAAAAAGATTATGACTGCAGTAAAAGATAATGAGATGCATTATTTGAATGCTTGGCCAAAGAAATGCTTCTTTAATCTAGATTTAAACAGAGAGAGTGTGTCTGCACCCCAAACGTTATCAGTAAGGTTATTCCAGAGTTTGGGAGCCAAATGCATTAAAGCTCTACCTCCTTTAGTGGACTTAGATATCCTATGTACAGCTAAAAGTCCAGAGTTTTGTGACCTTAGTGAGCGTGATGGATTGTAGCGTGGTAGAAGACTAGTTACGCAGGAGCTAAACCATTTAGGGCATTAAAAGTAAGTAGTAATATGTTGTAACTGATACGGAACTTAACAGGTAGCCAGTGCGGAGACTGTAAAGTTGGGGTAATATGATCATGTTTTCTTGACCTGGTAAGGACTCTTGCCGCTGCATTTTGGACTATCTGTAGCGTGTTTATTGAAGATGCAGGACAACCAACAAACAGTGCATTACAATAGTCCAGTCTAAAGGTCATGAATGCATGAACTAGCTTTTCTGACCAGAACCTCAGGTATCATGTTTCGTAACTTTGCAATGTTTCTAAGATGGAAGAATGCAGTTTTTTTGTAACATGGGAAATATGATTTTCAAAGACAAGTTGCTATCTAATATAACACCCAAATTTTTGACTGTAGATGAAGTAACAGTACATCTGTCTAGTTGCTAATTGTAATCCACGAGATTCGTTGTACTGCCTTTTGGTCCAATAAGTAATCTCTCTGTCTTATCCGAATTTAATAGGAGAAAATTGATTGGTCATCCATTCTTTACATTTTTAACACACTCCGTTAGTTTAGATAATTTAGAAGTTTCATCTGATCATGTTGAGATATATAGACGAGTATCATCAGCATAACAGTGGAAAATAATCCCGTATTTCCTAATAATATTACCAAGTGGCAACATGTATATTGAAAATAGCAGAGGACCTAGGTCAGATCCTTGTGGCACTTCATATTTTACTGGTGTTATTTGAGATGACTCCCCATTTAAATGAACACTGTGGTAGCGATCGGACAGGTAGGATCTAAACCATCTTAAAGCCTGACCTTGAATACCTGTATATTTTTGTAATCGATCTATGAGTATGTCATGATCTATAGTATCGAATGCAGCACTAAGATCAAGTTAAACTAGCAATGAGATGCAGCCTTGGTTTGACGCAAGAAGCAAGTCATTTGTAAGTTTAACAAGTGCAGTTTCTGTGCTATGGTGGGGCCTGAAACCGAACTGAAATTCTTCATAGAGATCATTTTTTTGCAGGAACGAGCACAATTGAGCAGACACAACTTTTTTCTAAAATTTTAGACATAAAAGGATGATTTGAGATGGGTCTGTAATTTGCCTGTTCACTAGGATCTAGTTGTGGTTTCTTAATAATAGGCTTAATGACTGCCAGCTTGAATGTTTTTGGGATGTGACCTAAAGACAACGATGAGTTAATTATATTGAGAAGCGGTTCTTCTGCTACCGGTAACAACTCTTTCAGTAATTTAGTGGTTACAGGATCTAACAGGCATGTTGTTGTTTAGATGCAGTGATAAGTTTATTTTGCTCTTCCTGTCCTATAGCTGTAACGCACTGCAGTTTATCTTTTGGTGCGATGAATGAAGCTAAAGTATTATACGCTGTATAATCTACATTTGTTATTGTATTTCTGATGTTTTCTATTTTATCAGTGAAGAAATTCATAGTCATTACTATTAAGCTGTGAGGGAATGTTTAGATTGGGTGGCATCTGGTTTATTTGTTAGTCTAGCCACTGTGCTTAATAAAAACCTAGGATTGTTTTGGTTTTTTTCTATGAGTTTGTGGATATGCTCAGACCTGGCAGCTTTTAGAGCATGTCTATAGCTGGGCATACTGTTTTTCCACGCAATTCTTAAAACTTCTAAGTTAGTTTTTCTCCATTTGCGCTCCAGACTACGAGTTTTTTTCTTGAGAGAATGGGTATTACTGTTGTACAATGGCACAGTAAGTTTTTCTATCTATAAACCGGTTTCAATTTTGATCTGGTGGTGCAAATCCCAGCTTCCATTGTATTTAGGCATGATACGAGACTTTACCGTGTGCCCCCCCCATTCCCTGTTGCTCAATTATTTCGTCTAGCTCGTCTCATCTGTTTCCTTTTCATTTCTGGGTGTAATCACTCCGTACTAATAAAGGAGTTCAAAAACTTTTCCTGCGTGTTTTCGCCCGTGTTCTTTTTCCACTGCAATTCCTAGCAGTTGACCGGTGCCCCTCCGGAACCTTAGTCACATGTCGATTAAAAGACACCACAATAAGTCACCCTCCTACACCATACGATCTTCACAACAGTGCGACTGACACTAATCTGCGCTATATAGTTCCACACAGTCCCTGGAAGTCCTTCTTCCATTTGCATTAGCTCCCGGTTTGACTACTGTACAAATCGTACCGAGATCCTCTCCTTACTCATTATTTCACTGCACTCTTCATCTTTCTCCTGAGCTGTTAACCTCGACAGGCTCATTGAGTCATTTAGCTTGACCTCGCGGCCTTTCTTGACCATTTCAACCAGTCTTTCCAACGTTGTTGAACGTACATCAATCTGACTTCTCCGAATCCTATTCCACTGATCATTCAGCTTTATGTGAGTGGATTAATCGATTCATCAAACTCGAAAGAATGATTTGCTTCACCGGGGGGGGGGGGGGGGGATGGTTGTAAGAGATCTCCAGGGCCTGATGAAGGAGAAGGGGCCCGAATGTGATTTCTGCCAAGGGGGACCCCACCGCAAAATTTTGTACTGCACAATCAAGCACAATTAATCAGAATTTGTATTTTGTAGCAACAGATATTTGATTTAGTCTTTTTCATTTAGAAAACAAAACAATCACAAGGACATTTGGGCATCACTCAATTATCTTCCTCTCTCTCTCTTCTGTATTGTTGTGATACTTGTGTCTCTGTTTTTCATCTGTAGCTTATCTTGCTTGATACTGTAGTCTTCTTTGTCCAAAGAATGTCTAAGTTATTTTTTATAGTATCTTTTGATATCATACTATGAACCATGAGCATAAAGAACCGTATTCTTTCAAGTCAACAGTCTGGTTTCTCTACCACAGAGAGTGTTTATTCGAGCCAGTGTGTAATTATGGTTATTAAGAAACCTTAAGGGGAATGTTTTTACTATTGAGTTATTTTGGTTGCTTCTAGGTAAAGATGTATACTTGCTTTCATTTTTAATTAAAATACATGAACTAGGAGAATCAATTGACATCGGCATACTTTAAGAATGCCAAATACTGGTCTAGAGCAACAATTTGCATAGTAAACACATTAATGGGAAATGAAGAGAAGGTAAATACAATTCTGACTTGAAGCAACACAAATAAGTTCTTACTTTCCTCCTACATTCAAGATTTTATTCAGTAAACATTGGCTATGTAATTTGATAACCTACCTTGTGCAAACTGTGCAGCGGGACTAATTAAGTATGTACTAATCCTTGTAAGTAAGTTATCATCAGTTTTTGATGCAAAAGAGTAGGATTCAGCATTGACCGAATCATGGCTTATCCCTTCTTTCTCTTTGTGTTTAATGCAGGATCCCTGGTGAGATCCCGTTGGCTGATGATCCCCCTGCTCGTGCAGGCCTGGCTCTTGGCTTCCCAAGGCAGAGTCCGAGAGAAACCATGTCCCCGAAGCTGCCGCTGCGATGGCAAAATAGTGTATTGCGAGTCAAATGCCTTCCGTGATGTGCCAAAGAATGTTTCCGTGGGATGCCAGGGCCTCTCTCTGCGGTACAACAGCTTGGTGAACCTCAGGGCTGGTCAGTTTGCCAGCCTCAGCCAGTTAGTCTGGCTGTACCTGGACCATAACTACATCAATGCAGTGGACAAACAAGCCTTTCAGGGTGTTCGAAGACTAAAGGAGTTGATCCTCAGCTCCAACAAGATCACACATTTGGAAAACAGCACATTCCATTCGATCCCCAACCTACGCAATCTGGACCTGTCCTACAACAAACTTCAAGTCCTGCAGCCGAATCAGTTCCAGGGCTTGCGCAAACTGTTGAGTCTCCACATCAGATCGAATTCCCTCAAGACGGTGCCCATGCGAGTGTTCCAGGATTGTCGAAACCTAGAGTTCCTTGATTTGGGCTACAATCGACTGCGAAGGCTTACCCGTAATGCATTTGCGGGTCTTCTCAAACTGACGGAGTTACACTTAGAGCACAACCAATTCTCAAAGATCAATTTTTCTCATTTCCCAAGGCTGAACAACCTCCGTGCTTTGTATCTGCAGTGGAATCGGATAAAGTCGATAACCCAGGGAATTACATGGACCTGGACCTCTTTGCAAAAGCTGGATCTTTCTGGAAATGACCTGCAGGTGTTGGATTCAAGCATCTTCCAGTGTCTCCCTAACTTGCAGACTCTTAATCTGGACTCCAATAAGCTAAGCAACGTGTCTCAAGAGGCCATATCAGCTTGGATCTCTCTTACTACCATCAGTCTTGCTGGTAACATTTGGGAATGCAGCCCCAGCTTATGCCCCCTTGTAGCTTGGCTGAGGAACTTCAAGGGGAACAAGGAGGCCACCATGATTTGTGCTGGACCAAAGGAGGTTCAGGGTGAGAAAGTAATCGAGGCTGTTGACACACATGGAATCTGTAAGATGACCCCCACTCCTTACCAACCGATCTCCTCCACCGTAAGCTCCCCATCCAAACCTGGACGTTTCCCCCTGCCCACCATGTTCAGGGTGAACGAGAAAATAACACGCAACAATGCTGTTGTGCCTTCCCCGACGGCTGCCTCCCCACCTGTCCCTGAGCAGGACTTCGAGCATGTTTCGTTCCACAAGATAATTGCCGGCAGCGTCGCCCTCTTCCTATCTGTGGCCATGATCTTGCTAGTGATCTACGTCTCCTGGAAGCGTTATCCCAGCAGCATGAAACAACTGCAGCAGCATTCCATGGTGAGAAAACGCCGGAAAAAGGCGCGGGAGACAGAGCGCACCCTCAGCTCCCCGCTTCAGGAATATTATGTGGACTACAAACCCACAAACTCTGAGACCATGGACGTACTGGTCAATGGGACAGGACCATGTACCTACACCATCTCCGGCTCCCGAGAATGTGAGGTATGATCCGTCGCCCCCTCCTAAAATCCATTACCACTGCGGGGAACAAGAGGTAAATGTCCAGTCGATGTGAAGCGAAAAAAATTGTGTTGTCCCCCCCCCCTTTTCCGCTGCTAGCTGTTCCCCTCTAATGGGTAGGAAACATGGGTCAGTGCATGGCAACTTGAGTCATATGTTCTCAGGCTTGTAATCAAAGTTGTGTTTCTTCCTTTTACCTCAGGTATAGTAAGATAAAACATCCTTGAGCCAAAAACACCTTGTTATATATCAAACAGCAGCACCGGTTTGGGGAATTTTTGCTCTCTACTGGCTTAAAGCAAAATACTGTACTGCTTTTAAAATACACCACTGATTGGCTACAAAAAATAGTGTATCTTCAAATACTGGGTCAAGTCTCTGTGCATTGCTCCTTTCCTATTCTTTGTGTGTTTTTGCATTGTTATCAACATGCAACACCCCAGGCAAATGGCTGTTAAGTCAAATAAATTACGGTGGCCTGCTTGTTTAAAGGAAAGAATCCAAAAAAAAAAGACATTGATGAAATGTGAGAGCTAATATATTGGTCTGGTTCCAAGATAAATATTTGCCTCATTTTGGATTAACGGTAGCAGTGACCGGATTATTGAGGGGTTGGAGAGATTTCTCTTAATCATGCACTTTGTCAGACAAATCAGCAATTTAGGACATAATTAAAGATACACATTGCTGATCCTTGTACGTAATCCCACCACATGGCCACTCTTGGCAATTGCATCCCATAATTTATGCAGTGTCATAGGTTCTCCCCATGAAATATGACAAGGCCCAGGTCCAGACATAGAGGCCTTTTGCCACAAAGCAGCTACTCAGGGGAGTCAAAGTACACATACATTAGGGCTGTGCAATTAATCGCATGCGATTGCCATGTGCATCTCGTCAGTAAAGCCGGTCCCGTGATTAGTAGTAAATCGCCATCACCTGCTTCAGATGGAGCGCATTTAATACACAGAGCCGTAGTTCACTGACAAGCTAGGCGATATTGCGTTCATAATCGAATGCGATTCATCTGCGATTATGAACGCGATATTACCTAATTGTCAGTGATCTGAAAGCAGGTGATGGAGATTTACTACCAATCACGGGACTGGCTTTACTGACTAGATGCGCATGACAATCGCATGCGATTAATTGCACAGCCCTAACATACATTACAAATTACTTTTCTATTCAGGCCGTAGAACAGCAAAAGCAAAGGCAATCTTCCTGGTAGATATAAATTCAGTGTTCACGGGTCTAATTATGCATGGCTTTCAGCAAAGGTCATCTTGAGTATCGCCTCCATCACGTTGCCGGAAGTGTTAGAACAAGTGTGAGATCCATAGGGAGTCTAACTTACAGGACAGCCATCATTTTGTTCTGTTTTGTTGATTGAGTGGATTGTAGGTAAATCCGCATGGCAGTTATATTCTCATTGTAAGTAATGAGCAAGCCCAAGGGATGCATTTCAACAGCTTTAAAAATGATAAAGCTGGTTTGCTTTCAGCTTTGCACAGGAAGTAATAACAGGAAGTATGTCCCGTGAAACAAGGTCAGATTAAATAATTATTAAGGTGAATTAATGAAATTCACAAATGGATAGAATTTACACATGTTTGACTAAGAGGCTTAGGGATTTGTTTGGAAGTGCTATGGTAATTGTCTTTGCTTTCGCACCAGTATAAGGTAATATTTCATTTTAGTGGTTTAATCTGCATTGTAAACAAGGTGCTATGCTTTTCCGCTTGTGTATTGTTGCTGTGTTGATTCATTCGTGTTTATGGTTTTCCTGTTGTTAGCATCCATCATGTCCTTTGCCCCCTTTGTTGCTCCTGTTGTTGTGTTTTTCTGTCTTTTGACAATTACTAAGTTTTTCAGTAAATATAGAACTGAACCCTGCATTTTATCAAGTAACCCTTACTGCTAATGTGTAACACAGTGATATTAGTTAATATCTGTATGACCTTATGTGAAACCTATTATTATCAACACAATCTTTTGCAATATCGGCTTTTATGAAGCATCAAAGTGAACTTCCCACCTATAATTTAAAATAAGACCTAAACACAGTGACAGACACACAAATGGTTCCTTCTTAGTAAATCTGATTGAATCCTTGTAATTTTAGCACATTATAGCTACAGTTTGAGATTCAATATAATTGGGATGTAAGTTTGTTCCCCCTCAATCTTTAATATTTGGTTGTATCCTTGTAATATGGGAATATATCTTCAACTACAAGGTTTTATAGTCTGTCTGGCTCTCCATCTCTCTCTTTAATCGTACGGTTGCTCTCCTGCTTGAGTTAGATGAGTCCCTGACAGCTTTTTGTTGACAAGGCAGAACCACAGGAAGTCCAGGCAGTGGGCCATTACTGAAGCCCCTTGATGTTGTGAGCAGTCATGCTGGCCATATTTACAGCGAGAAGGACGGTGATTCTATCTCGGAAAATTGGAAGTGTCAAAGAGCGAGATCAGAGACATAAAGCTACGGCTGTCAGAAAGCAATTTTTATCGAACGGTGATAACCTGTGACCTCCTGTGACCGCGGTCAGTGGCATTGCTCATACGCACAGATCTGCAGAAGAGAAGAGGTATAGAATGACGTACGGGTTGATAATATAGTGTGATTGTGGACCGGACTGTCTCCTACACTCACAGCGATGGACAGAGAATAACAGATGAACGCACTTGTTTCATTCACTTGGCACAGTCAGTATTTAGAAATATGAGTTTTCATGTGTTTTGTAAATTGATGGTTTATATATATTTCAGTTGAAGGTTGGCAGAAATGAGCACCTTGATAGTCACTATATGTTTTGCGATCTCATTTTATGTTCCACTAAAGAAAGAAAGACACTCGTACAGAATTTATACGATATCAGAGTGAGCAAATGATGACAGATTTTAATTTTCGGGTTCAGTTTCTTTGCAGAAATGCTGTGAAATTCCTTTGACGCTTTTGGTAATGATGTAAGTTTCATAAGTAGCTAACTAGGAGCAGCTTCCACTCTTTGACCAGATCAAAAAATGTGAGGATGAAGAAATAGTTTGATTCTACAACTTCCTATCTGTCACTGCAGATGTATTAATGAGCGATTCGTATGTAATGCTGCTGTGAAGTCCCTGCTTAATCATTGTGACCGTGTTTTGGCATTTCTCCAGAAGCAGAGCTACTGTAAAAAGCCAGTGGGCTTTGGCAGCATTGTTTCAGCGTATTAAAATGAACATCAGCTTCCCTGAAACTACAAATGTCCTCTTTAGCAGAACAGGGCCCTCCCAGAGCTCTCTGTTGGGTCAGCTCCTTTTGCTCCAAATGGCGAAGGCTTCGTCCTTGACTTCTGGACGGCTTCCCGGTGTTTCTTGCCCAAGCAGCAGTGCTTCACCTTTTCTACCGCAACTGTCCCAGGCAACCCAACCTTTACTCGATGGTTGTTTTATACAAACACAGAGCTGGGACTTAGAGATTAATGCGTGTGTTTGTATCGGTGTGGTTGTGCATCTCTTTTTCAAGGACTTTTGCTATGAATATTCAGTCTGAATGTGATTCTGCAGGGATTTCAGACAACAAAACAGCTCTGTTCCAAGAATTACCTAGCAAGCTTATTATCTGGACAGCATTTTCGAACTATATATATATATCCATCCATACATGCACTACAGGTCAAATGTTTAGAATGATTAGGATTTTTTAATATATATTTTTTGAAAGATGTCTGTTGTGCTCACACCCGAGCTGCATTTATTTGATCAAAACTGCTGTAAAATCAGTAATAGTGTGAAATATTATTACGATATAAAATAACTGTTTTCTATTTGAATATATATTAAAATGTAATTTATTCATGTGATGCAAACTGAGTTTTCAACATCATTACTCCAATCTTCAGTGTGACATGATCCTTCAGAAATCATTATAATATGATGCTTTTTTAAAATTATTATTGTTTCTTATTATTATCAATGTTGAAATCAGTTGTGCTGCTTCATATTTTTTGTGGAAATTGTAATACAATTTATAATCATTTAGTTCCAAATAAATACTGTTCTTTTGAACTTTCCATTCAGCAAGAATCCCCCCCCCCCCCCCCCCCAGGATTCTTTGATGAATGGAAAGTTCAAAAGAACAGTATTTATTTGGAACTAAATGATTTATTTTCATTGCTGAATAAAAGTATTATTATTATTATTATTATATATATATTTTTTAATTGACTGCACAAGACATTTCAACTTAAATGATATTAAACTAACTTTAAAACTGGAGTTGAATCTTGGTTTAATTAATCTGATGACCTAAAGTATCATTGTATCATACTGATCATGTTGATCATGTGTACACATAAAAATGTCAACTACTGTAAAAATAGACTACTAAACCATTTGTGTGTGCTATGCTTGGAGTATTGCATTAAATTAGCAATTAAATGTTAAATTAGCAACATGCTAATACCAAACTCTAGTTTAGCGTCCTGCGCACGTGTTGTGCTCTACAATGTTTCAGATCATACATTTATAAGCTTACAATTGAGTTGGACATCTGCTTGAGTAGGCAGCAGACAGCAGGACAGCTCACTGTCCTGGTTTTGGAACAGAGCTGATGTGTATTTATAATAAAAGTGAAATTCTCAGGGAAGAGATGACATATGAATGCATAAAGAGTATGTTCACTCATTTGACATCTGGGATGCAGTGCTAAATGAACATATGTCAGCAACAAACAGTCCTTTATGGACAAGAAGTGAGAGCGATCCTGCTGCAGTGGAAAAGTTGGAAGCATCTAAACAGATGTCTTAAATTTCACAAACTAAACCAAACTAGGCCGCAAGGTAACAAAATATAACCTGGAGGCGATGCAGCTTGGGTTGTTAGTGTCTTGTTAAATGAAACATGCCAGTGAAGGATGCTGAAGGCTTTCCTGTGGATTGGAAGAACAAATTGCTAAGAAATCGAAAACAGAATCATTTAGGCCTTAGTCACTGACCTTGATTGTAAAAGCAATGCAGGGCACAAACAGTCATAATGCGTCCACAGGCTGTGTGTGTGTGTGTGTGTGAATGTTATACTGCAAGTTGGTGTAATGTACAGCAGGACCTACCAGAATAAATGTTATCTACAAGAATATATTTTATTTGTTTTTATTTTCATTTTATTTTATTTTGTTGTATTTTTTAGAATAGCATACACTGATGAATTGTGCACAGGAACATTTGTTATTGAAGTCAGTTTTGCTCTTTATAAGCTCATACAGTAAGCACATATTTTATTTTGTTTTATTTTATTTTATTTTTAGAATAGCATGCACTGATGAATTGCGTACAATAACACCACACAAGTCAGTTTTGGTCTTTAACTACTCTTGACTACACAACAGTATTAGAGTTTCACTTACTTTTTCTTTTCTCTTTCTATAGTTCTATAAAGTAAGGGAACAGAGCGTTTTATAGCACTGACCTGTCAGGTCAGATAAAATAAAAGTCACTGATGGGTGTTTAAAGCCCAAGCTTCAGTGGTGGCTCTCAGGCAAAGCCAGACCTCTAGTGAATTAATGGATTGATAATGAAATTAAATTATACAGTTCCATTCAGGCAAGCGTTCGGGATAAAAGGTATCATTCAGGAGGCTGTCGTAAGCCTTGACCCCAGATGACTGGAACGCTGTTGTTACTGTCAGAAAGATGGTTGAACCAGGATGAAAGCGCTTGTGATATTGATTCTAGGTGAGTCCACGAGAGATTTCATCATTCACTTCATTCTGGTGGATTGGTTATACTTCACCAAACTCTACAGATGCGCCTAATGAAATGAAACCCTTCTGTTCTCATTTAGTTTGTTTTCCTCTTTACTACATAAGTGATTTACATAATTATCTTCTCTGAATCTCATAATCAGAAAACTTAGTTATAGAATATAATGGTGTAAAGACACTTGAGTCACTGTTAAAATTGCCTAAATTTCATTGCATTAGATCAGTGGTTCCCAACCCTGGTCCTGGAGGCACCCCAACACTGCACGTTTTGCATGTCTCCTTAATCAAACACACCTGATTCAGGTTCATCGCTCATTAGAGACTCCAAGACCTGAAACTGGTGTGTCGGAGAAAGGAGATATGCAAAATGTGCAGTGTTGGGTGCCTCCAGGACCAGGGTTGGGAACCACTGCATTAGATAACAAACTTACAAATCTTTTAGGATAATTTCTCTGGACTTGCATTGTGAATATTTAAATTAGTACACATCTACATACAAGATTGAACTAGTTTACATCAAAATAGCAAGGAAACCCTGGTTTTCCATTGCATGACCCCCTTTAAAGACCCATTAATGCACAAGGGATGGAATAAGAAAGTAAATAAACCCCCTCCCATCACTGTCGCTTCTCTCTTGCGGCTGTCCTGGTTTTGGCAGTGTTTTTGGAGTGTGATAAACAGTGTGAGACACACACACACACACACACACACACCGTGACAGACAGTGTGGTGGAGCTGCACCCTTGTCTGTCTGCGCTGTCTTTGCTGGCATAGAGGCACGCAACTGTGAGGAGGGCATCGCTTTAGCCTTCATTGTTGCAGTTGAGTGTAAAAGCTTTGTTTTGGCTGGCCACACGGCTCAGGTGCCTTTATTGAGTGTGGGATTGAATCCAGGCTCACAGCTGCAGGCGTAAAACAACTCAAGAGCACCTCTGGAACCGATTAGTTTTTTAGCACGCGTTGATGGAAACTATTTGGGTATACTCTGATTATAGAATAACTATTCAGCAGTAATCTCCTAACTACGCTTCAAGTACAGTGTAGAGGATGTCAGCTGAACCAGGCATCTGCATTCGGAGAGGTCTGTTCTCTTTAGTGTGGAATTTGTAAATTATCTGGTTCCAGGAGAGACTGGATGACAAATCCAGTGCCGTGCAAGATTCAGTCCCAATGTATTCAATGCATGATTTGAATGATATATGGATAACACTTTACAATAAGGTTCAATCTGTTAACAGTTGTATAGGTATCATGACCTGCACTGTAAAAGTTATTTTAATGAACATTTGTAAATAAATTTTTTGTTTGTTTTTTCATTGTAAAAATGCATTTTTATATTTTGTAAGCTTAATAAATAATGTTACTTTCTAAATACACTATTGTTCAATTGTTCAGTTATATTGTTCATAATGTACTATTGTTATTTTATATTTTTTTAAAGTCAAAATGTTTTGGTATACCATTGTAATTCAATAAAATTAAAATAAAAACACTTTAATTCCTCAATTACTTAAAATGATCAAAAGTGTCAGCACATACATTTATAATGTTGTATAAGAATTCTATTTCAAATAAATGCTGTTCTTTTTCATCTATTTATCAAAGAATCTTGAACAAACATATAATGGTTTCCTTGACAATATTTGAAAAATATATAGAAAACAACATTAAACAAGATAAAGAGTAAATGCTGTTAATATATTGTTCCTCGTTTTCTAAAATATTTTTTAGAACTGCACTGTAAAGTGTTACTGATATCTGAATCGTTAATCAAGGAAATATTTTAATTAATGTCACATTATATAACCAGAGCAACAAATGGTTAAATTCAACACTTACTTGTTTTCTTATTAGATTGTAAGATATTATTCACAGATTCACTTCTGCTCTCAAATAAAATCCTGATCCTGATGTTAGGTTACACTCAAGAACATGCTATTTCTCATGCTGTTTATAAACCTGAACTATTATTATTATACTATATTTTTCATAAACATATGCACAGATTATAGATTATACCATACATATTATACAGATTATACCATAAAAGATACATCAGGTGCTGGATCTGGCTTGTTCTGGTACAAATGAGATCCTGGTTCTCTTCATATAAGACCTCTTTCTTGGACTCTCTGCTCAAATGCTCTCTCATGTCATTTTCCCTCTTACATCAGAACCACATTCGGTTCTCTGCCGAGGTCCACCGGCTTGATTGACAGGAAAGTGATTTCATTTTAATTTAGGGCCCAAACCCCCAGTTGATCCAGTTCTGACCAGAGCAAGTCAAGCGTTAACCGCCTCTCACCCTACTAACCGCGACGAGTCTTGACATGTTTCTGCTCACACATTATCTGGCTGCGCAGCGTCTATTCGATTGAATGCATCAGATAGTTTTGAAAGAGAAAATGTATGCGTGATAAAGACAACTTGATGACAATATTATTTATTCATGCAGTGATATTCCTATTGAGTAATATTTCATTTTGCTCTCTTAAAGAAACATCTCTCTCATTGACTTCAGAGCCACATGATTCAACCATCAAGCGCACATTTATTCCAATGCAGAAACCAGCACAAATGTGATAAAGCTGTTTCTCAGCAATATCATAAATTATTTAACATGTAGGCAACACGGCAACCATCAAACGGGATGCATCGTGTTGAGTCTATCCAGAAGAGAGAAGAGTTTTCGGTGAGAAAGTGGAGCGTCTATCAATCTGGACTTTCTTTTAGGAATGCAGCATGGGGACAAGTGAACATAACTAATATCTCCATGTTTTTTACATCTTTTCTTTTTTTTGTGATCTAATGGCCTTACGCCTTCTTAAGGGGCTGTTAAAACCTAATAAGATCTTTTTTACCCTGTGTGCTTGAAGCAACTCTCACTGGTCTGGCTGTATGGCATTTGTGTTGGTTTTGCCCTGGAAATGAGACGATTAAAGTTTTAACAGCGCTTCATGCATGCGTGACTGTCAGATGGACTGACTTCTTGTCAACGGTCCCACCTTTCCGCTTTCTTCAGCCCACCCGTTCCTGCTCCCATGTCTTCTAGCTGTAAAAAAACAGCATGCTGTGGCTCAGAACCGCCGTCGAATGTCAACGAGTGATGAGTCACTTTGCACCCGAGCACATTTAATGATCCGACCCAAAGCGGGGCAGCTAGACTCGCTGCAAGAGGCCCTTCTGCCTTTTATTCCTTTCTCTGCTTCTCTCTGTTTTTTTTAGGTGAGTCCTACAAACCTCCTGTTCCCTTTCTTCCATTTCTGTCCTTCTTTCCCCTCAGTCAGAGAGAGTGATTCATAGATTTGTCTCTGAATTATTTAACTAGTTCAGCTTTTCAAGTTTTTATCCACTTTTCTTTAGGAATTTATGTATTTTAATCAGATCTTGGCACAAATGGGGTAGTAGGAGTTTCTGCTGACCTTACGTTATCTTCCATCAGAACTTAAGACATCTCTGGACATATTTTATTTTAATTGTATTTGATTTTTTATTATATATTTATTTTAGTATATTTATTTTTTTAAAGAGTTTGGACGTCATTTTTCATCATCATGACATTAAAATTGACCCTTTTTGTCCTTTTGTCTTTTTTTATATACATGTTTTTGTTGACTTTTCTTTAGGAATGTATGTATTTTAATCAGATGTTCCAGCACAAAAGGAAAAGCACCACTGTTTCTGCTGAACTTAAAAGTAAAACCTAAGATAACATCTCTGGACATGTTTGTTATGTTATGTTATGTTATGTTATGTTATGTTATGTTATGTTATTTTTAAAGAGCTTGGGAAGTCCATGTAATAGCTCCAATACAGTCAATAGTGTTTATTTATTTATTGAGTCAAAAACATCAAAAAGTCCCTTAGGTCCCTTTTTACTTTTTTTTTTAAATACATGTTTTTGGTGACTTTTCTTTAGGAATGTCTGTATTTTAATCAGATCTTGGCACAAAAGGATTAGCACCCCTGTTTCTGCTGACCTTAAAAGATCATATCTCTGGACATTGTTACGTTACGTTACGTTACGTTACGTTACGTTAGATTATGTTAGGTTAGGTTTTAACTTTATTTAATTTTTAAAGAGCTTGGGCAGTCTGTATAATATCTTCAATACAGTCAATAGTATTTATTTATTTATTTAGTCAGTTTAGTCAATTTAGTATAACATCAAAATGTACCCTTTTTACTTTTTTAATGCATGTTTTTTGGTCATATTGTATACAGATTTCATCATAAATCAACTTGTTCTGCCTCTGAAACAATTTTCTTTTTTGATTGACGTAACCTCGGACATGTGGGCTACTAGTTAATATGTAAACCAATAACCAACTGGCTTTTTTTGTCATTTGTTTTAGCCTACTGTTGTAAGTAATCCATTCAGTGCTTAATTTGTAAATTGCGAGGTCCCGGTGTTGTGCTGAATTCTGCACCCCTGCCAGATTATGCACCCCCTCATTGAAGTCGCTACTTGATTGCCTAATCCTAACCCCTCCCCTAATCCGAACCCCTCCCCCACACCTACTCCTAAACCTAGCAATAACTAGGGGATGCATAATCTGGCAGGGTGCAAATTTCGGCACTGCACCGGAACAAAGTGGGATGACGGATCCGGCATGATTAGAGGAGGGAGAGGTAACGGAGCATTCTCGCAATGGAGGACCAGCTTACTTGATTAACAGCGTGCATCTTCTTACGATCATGAAAAAAAAGTCATGAAATTTTAAAACAGCCATTTTCAGGCCTGGAAAAGTATTGGACAAGTCATGGATTTTTTGCCTTAAATCTCTGTATAATAGAATTATGTTTAATCTGCTTTCGAGTTTGTAATGAGGGAAATTCCTGCAAGCATATTCAATAGCGCATGTAGGTTAGATGAGTAAATAAATCCACACATACTGTCAGATTAAATCAGTCATTTGAAAACAGCATGAGTGATTCAGCTGTTCTCTCACTCTCAAAGCGGCTTCACAGCAGCGCATCTGGTCTGCACTACTGCGATACAAGACTTTTGCTCTTGTTTCGGGACAGTCGACAGAATTGTCACTTGCCTAATCGAGTCATTGTTGCATCGTCACAAAACTGTATCATATGCACATCTTTTTAAGTTTAAGCCATTTGATACTCGCGTGCTCCAACTGGGGTTTCCTATGCGCTCACAGTCACATCCATAGCACGCATATCGGGCTGCCTCGCGAGTACCAAATTGAGTTATTTTCACAGCTTGTTGTGCTTACGCAGCAAAATACATACAAAAAATGACGTCAAAATGGCCGTCCTGGCAATTATCCTCGTAAGCACAGTCGGTTTTGTCTTAACTAAATGTAAACATCTGAGAAAGAAAACACATGTGTATCAGTATTGGATCCGTGCATTCGGGTTTGTGAGAGCAGCCACGTCACATCTCTTTGCGCGCTCAAGTTTGTTGTTTCAAATGTAGATGCTAGGCAAGCCTGCTCATAATATAAGTTTTTTTTCATGAAATATATGCATGCTATAGGTCAACACAAACGTCTTTCATTGGCGCGTGAGGAGGGGATCTGTCAAATGAGGTGCCGGATCAGATTTTGGGCAAATTCGGAGGTGTCGGATCAGGATCGGGCTTGTTCCGGCACAAATTAAGCCCTGAATCCATTGTTTAACATAGTAATTAATGCTGGTGTTTTTGTTTGTTTAATTCCCACCCTTTCCAATGCAGTGCTGTTTCTTGTTGTTATTTTCTTTCTTGCAATAATAATGAAAAAAAATGTTTTTAATTAAAAAATAATGCTGGTTGATGCTAGTGTAAAAAAGGTTATGGCAGTAATAATAATTAATGATTTTATATAGAAGTAAATTGCATTCAACTTAACACACTTAATGTGATATTTATCCTGATATCACCCCCAAAAAAACATACCTTCAAAAACATGGCTAAAGTTTGGAAATTGAATATGCCATAAACTAATTTTTCAAAGAAAGTTAAAAGAATGTGGAAGAACGGCCCAATTTAGGTGTTTTGTTTCTCACCGACGAAAACATTCTCGCTTTAATTAGATCTGTCCGAGACACAAAGCAAAAATCTGATGAAGTGCCTGATGTTCGCTTTAAGCCCGAAGCGCAAAAGAGTAATTATCTGGCCTACATTGCTCCTGTGTTCCTTCTGAGCGCTCCGTGAGCATTTTGCATGCTGTAAACGCCTCACTTGTTTTTAAGTGCTGCCAAGCATTCTGACAAAACAATTCAATGTCTGCTGCACTTCATCTTTGGGCCTCTCCAGAGGTGAGGATACTTCACATGCTCTCATTGTGCCGTTTCTTGGCGTGGAGCAGCGACGCACCGGATATCACGAGTGCCTGGAAGTGGAGACAAGAGGCGAAGCTCTTCATTACAGTTAGTTTAGTCAGTTTTGGCCACCAGCATTTAAACCACACGGCACAATTGAGAGCCTATTGTGCTCTGTGAAAACAAAAAAATCACAACCACCACATACCCCACACAAACTCTTGAGATTTATTGCAAAAATGCTTAGTGTTGGTAATGTGACGGCCATTGTGCTTCACTAATGTTATGAATTTGATGAAATATGTTGCATGTTGATTGGCTGAAGTGGAAACCTATGCCACAGTTTATATTTGTCCATTCCAGCACGTATACCTTTATCTATAGAATACATTTACCCACCACTATTTTTTTTTACTATTAGTTGTATTCATTTTTAATGAGCCGAAAAGAATGCACATCACACCTCTGTTTATCAGTTTACACTGGCTACCAATAGCTGCTCGCACAAAATTCAAGGCATTGATGTTTGCCTACAAAACCACCACTGGCCCTGCACCCATTTACCTAAATTAATTACTTCAGACTTATGTGCCCACTAGAAGCTTGCGTTCTGCAAGTGAACATCGTTTTATTGTGCCATCCCAAAGAGGCACAAAATCACTTTCACAGACTTTTACATTAAATGTTCCCTCCTGGTGGAATGACCTACCCAACTCAATCCGAGCAGCTGAGTCCTTAACCATCTTCAAGAATCAGCTAAAAACTCATCTCTTCCATCTTTATTTGACCCTCTAACTCTAGCACTCTCTATTCTAATTATATTCTATGCCTATGACTAATATGACTATGAATGCTGTCTATACTGCAGAAAAATCATAAAATTCTGAACATAGAAGAAAGGCTTTATTTCTTGCTTAAGCAAATAAATTAAGAAATTAAGAAATTATTCAATAATATTCATATATTTATATATATATATATATATTTACATTTGATATTAATCTGATTAATATCTCTATTTTCTTTTCTTTAGTTCTGCAGTAATCTACAGTGTATGCAACTGGTTTTAATTGTATCTATCAATCTATATATATAAAAAATGAAAATATATGCATGTGTGCATTCCTGTGTGTGTGTGTAAATTTATTTAATTCAATTCAAGTTTATTTGTAAAGCACTTTTCAAGATACAAATCGTTGCAAAGCAACTTTAAACATTATTTAGTGGTATTTTCAGTGGGATTGTCAGTTAATGTACATAAGGCAGAAATGTACGGAAAAATCAATTAAAGACGTAATCAATTAAAGACATAATCAAACAGATGATGAACACTATTAAGTGACAAAGTGAAAGAAAGTGACATGACGTTGCCAAGTATGGTGACCCATACTCGGAATTAGTGGTCTGCATTTATCCCATCCAAAGTGCACACACACAAGTGCACACACATAGTAGTGAACACACACCCGGAGCAGTTGGCAGCCATTTAAAAAAAAAAAAAAATGCAGTTATTTATAGTTATTTTCAAATCTTCAGTGTACTGTCATTATAAAAGAACTTCATTATTGTTTATTTAATTCTAATAAACAAGCTCTTGGTAAAAACTAACCAAAATGTAAAATAATTATATATTGGTATCGGCATACCAAAATATGTAAATAATACAACAGAGCAATTTTAAGTGTGATGAATGAACTGGAAGTAATATCAGTCAAAATATTAAATCTCTTTACAGCAATGTAGCATGCTGCTGTTTGAAATGTTTATCATTATAGTGCTTTCTGTTTCACAAAAACAGTTGGCAGTATACAGTATGTACTGGACAATATTCATTAAGCATTACACCAGTGTTCCACTACGAACGCAGCCAGTGACCCTAGAGCACTAGACACAATCAGCGGTGGAAACACTCTGAGCACTTGTTTGCTCGCCGTTTTTAAACACGCCGTAGGAAGATGAAGTCCATTAATTTCCATCCCTTTAGCGTTGTAAAAATCACACACACACGTACCAAAGAGGACGCCATGCAGGCTATCACTTAAATTGCAGGAATCGCACCACAGGCATCATTTCAGAAGATTTTTTTAAGCTTTTGTTCCTTCATTTGGGGAGGATTCAAAGTTTTGGTGACAGGCCGGCTTTAAGGGACTCTGTCTGGCAGGCTTCTCAGTAAACTGATTCCTCCTGGCAGCTGGGAGAACATCAGTGCCAGCGCAGACAATGGTGCACAGATCATCGAGTGCCGCCGAGGAGATAGCGGGAGCTCGATCAGTTACTGTGGTTACCAGATTCCCTCAGCCAGAGGGTGTATTTAAGAATGAGTGTGTCTGTTCATGAGAGGGACATGTCAGCGCTGAGCATTCCTACAGTACATGCCGCCATATAATTTGTGAGATTGCTTGACAGGCTGCATGATAAATATGAATTTGCTGAAGGAAAACCCTTTGTGTGGAAAGCAGGACAATGAATAGAATATAAAACAGGAGACTATTTTACATACCTTGAGGCTAATATACTGTATATTCATGTTAAATTCATGAAGCTTTATAAACAGGAGCCCCAAAAAGAATTTGCAAAAAATATTTTCCTAAGTATTAAGTATTTCCCTAAAAAATGTATGCGTGTCAGTGCATTAGAAACAAAATATCAAAACAAGGTGGTGACTACAAACAAACGGAGCCAACGCTTTTGCAGAACAAACATGTTCATTATAATGTTTGACAGTCTGATTTACAAATGCTTTTTGTTTTCGTTGTCATCACTATAACTGAATTTGTATCATTTAGAACCCAACAAACATTTTTTGCAAGTGTGTGTTTTAAATATAGATTTTTTAATAATATTAATATGTATAATTAGTATTATAAGTATTCATAATATTTATTATTATTATTATTTTATTATTTTATTATTATTATTATTATATATATATATATATATATATCTATCTATCTATCTATATATTTATATATATATATATATATATATATATACATTCACAATTATTTTATGCTTTTGGGATAAAATATTTTTAAATAAATTGGTATGAATTATTTTAGTCATGTTGAAACATTAAAATTGTGTAGAGGCATTTACATAGAAAAGTATGAAAAGTGATGAAAATAAGTGGCTTTATTGAAAAATAAATGGCAATGGGCTTAATGTTTGTTATTTAAGTGCAAATATTCAAACATGTTGTCTTATGTGTTCAATACTTGAGGCCACTGTATATCTAAATAAATTATTTATTAAATATTTATTAAATATAAATTTTTATAATACATAAAATCTGACAAATATCTTGTTTTATATATATATAAATTTACAATAAAATGTTTTAATATTTTTCTATCTATTTTTATTTGGATCCATGTACTTATTTTGGTGTGATCATATTTTGAAAAGGCAGTTCAATAATGTTTCATTAATTGTGTTTGATAGAGTGTTTGACAGATAGGAGTACACAGCTTAACATTTTCTCGTCTTTTGATTGTGTGATGCACTTTACAGACCCTTGTGTTTTTCCTTTACGTATTTTAAAATGCAGTGCAAACGTTAGTCTGTAAAAGCTGTAGTTTGGTTATGCATCATAGGCCGTTTTTAGGATATGCACTACATTTGCATACTACATTTTGCCACTCTTCCAGGGAGATTTGTTTTAGGTTGTATAAAAATTATGCACTGTGATTTATAAACAGTGCTGCATGTACTCAAGTGGACTGAGAAGACTATAGGCTATAGCATATCCAATGTTAATTTGGCCTCATGTGTATCCCACTGAAATATTTTTAGTTTTTTTTTTTAGCTGACTGACATTGATTCTCGTGCAATAGCTCCATGAAGTTTGCACCATCCATTCTTCCTTCCACTTTAACAAGATGTCCAGTCCCTACTGATGAAAAGTCGCCCCACAGCAGGATGCTAACAGCTCCATACTTCACTGTGCAGCCGGATGCTGTTTTTCTGTGCGGGCAGCACTGCAGTTGCACTGCACATATAGCTTTGAATCTGTGGCTAAAATAAGCTCTATCCTGGTCTCATCTGAGCACAAATCTTTTCCCACAGTGCAGCTGGGTCACTGTTATGCTTTGGGGTAAACTCTAGAGGTGCTTTCACACACTTCTTTTTGAGTAATGGCTTCTTTTGTGTCCTTCACATAGAGCGTATTATACAGAACTCTGTGTATGGTTGACTGGTCCACCTTCATCTGCTCAGTTTCTGGACTCTGTAGCGCCTCTCTGAAGCTTCTCTCACAAGTCTGCTTTTTTTCTCTCTCTCAGTGAGTTTTGAGAGACAACCAAGAATACGGCTGTTTTAATGTAGCAAACACTCGCTGACAAGCAAACACTTGGATATTTTTGTACCCATTTTTATTTTTATTTTACTTTAACTTTTTTTTTCTGATGTTATGTCAGCTTTTTAGCACCTTCCGGCTGTCCATGAACACAAATAATGACATTTTTGTGCAGAGTTTTTATCTAGAAAGCATGTAGATGTAGTCATTATAAACAAGTTGAGTTCTCGTTAAGACTGTCTTGGTAAATTAGCTTCTGCAACACAAATGGCATATTGCACTTATTATTTTTTTAACATAATCTTGCATTAAAATCAATTTTGACCTGCAGTACTTATATTTATTTTGCAAAATAAATAAATGGATATATCATATTTTTCTGGCAACATTTCATTACACATGAGGCTGAATATACAGATATTTGAGATCAAGATTTTAGCTGTTGCAGTCTAGAGGTTACAATATATAGCGAACAAAAGATATATGCACAACAAAATATGTAAAAGTTGTGGAAATAAATTCTTTAATGAATTTAAAATGATTTTATAATAATATAAAAAAGTAAGATAATTATTGAAATTATATTCGATTATATATATAATTTTATTTAAAAAGTGTTTATAAATCCCTTGTTTGCTCTATATGTAAAAGTTTGTAGCATACCAAAATAAATCCTTTAAAATATCAGGGGGGGGGAAGTGTTATATGCTCCATTAATGCTTTAAATGCTCCTGCAAGGCATTCTGCAATATAAATAAATACTCCACTAACCATAGCATATAAAAGAGGCTTTGGCTAGATTGGAAGTGCTGAATTTCACTGAGAATATTCTCCGCTGATAACACTTGATTTGAGACCAGGGTGCAAGAAGAAGTGGAACAGGTTGCTGCCAAGTGAAAAAGTAAAAAGACTTCAAAGTCTTGTGAAAATGATACCCAGAAGTGCTATATCACGGTAAAAGCAATTTAGTAAGGGATAGGACATACTTACAGCCCATCTGCCAGCAGCTGCTGTGTAAATAGAAAGAGCCTCAAACAAGCCTTTGAATTTGGACCCTTTTCTTCCCTCTCGACTATCTAGAGGAACAGTAAGAGCACTTTCTGGAGAAATCTGCTTAAAAATACAAAACGGATGCTATGCATCTAAAGAGAGTGGCAGGTGGCAACAATTGAACTCTTACAAATAAAGGTTCTTCAGTGGTTCATCCGTTTTTGGAATTTGGCTTCGCCTGCCAAACAACCAGATGAATGTGAACGTTAACGGCTCTTTCTGGTCATTATAGACCCTACAGCATAATGGAAAATGCAAATGCAAAAGGAAGCAATAGAAAAGAGAATGCAACTAAAAGATGGACCAAAGAAGAGTAATAGATATGCGAGAAAAACACAGGGATGAGAGCAGGGCCATTTCTAGCCAATTTGACGCCCTAGGCGAAATCCCTATTGCCCCCCCCCAATTTTTTTTTTTTATATATATATAATATAATTCCTTTCAGACACCAGTTGCTTGTCACATTCAAATTGGTTGTCATAGTAACGACAATAATTTGTGGAGATTCAGTGCATTGAGTTCCACAAATCTGAATGCATTATTTGTAAATTGACTGTTAAGATAAACATTTTGCACAATTTAGTATCTGTAATATCATTGTGTTGCCACTAGATGCCTGTATAGCCCTATGTAACAATCACTAGTGGCTAAGACATTGCACATAATTTACACATAAATCAAACATAAATTAATTTTATTAAATTTTGATTTGGATACTATATACTATACTACTACATATTATCAATGGCTACTTTTTTGTCTTTATCTGTTTTTTGTTCAATTTTTTTGTTGTTGTTTCTTGAAACATTGATTTAAAGTGTCAGTTATTGCATTATTATTTCAGTCAAACCTATAAAACCCCTTTGTTACCCCAAACTACATATAAAAGCTTTATCAGTGGCATAAAAGTAACCAATGCAGCTACTTAATCATTTAATACTCGTTAACACGTTAACATCCCCTTTAAATAACGTGACGCTCTCCCATTAAGCGCTGTTGGAAGTGAATGAATTGATTCAGCATTTCGACACCTCCGTAAGAATGCATTTAACTCATAGATTTAACTCGACCAAGCGGTCTAATA
This sequence comes from Sinocyclocheilus anophthalmus, assembly GCA_018155175.1. NCBI lineage: Eukaryota > Metazoa > Chordata > Actinopteri > Cypriniformes > Cyprinidae > Sinocyclocheilus > Sinocyclocheilus anophthalmus. The sequence goes on from JADLZN010004945.1 coordinate 72,749, forward strand.
AAGGATGTATTGATATTGTGAATTAGCGAATTTTACTATACAAATATTTTTTAATTGGATGTTAAAGTTTATATGGGAATATTACATGACACGCTGATCCTTTAACAATGCATTGGTGCAAAAAACTCCTTTTGGACAAATCTGCCACAAAAGTGCCACAAATACTGCCTAAACAAAATACTGATTTTGTGCACTTTATTTACTGTACCAATATTTTAAATTGGCCTTTGAACTTAGCTTTATTGCATAGCATAAAAAAAAGTGTTACCTTGCCAAAGCACTGACAGAGCCCACTGATCTAATAGCATTGTTGAGCGCTCCAAATGCAAACTTTGCATGCAACAATCAGGCAGCAATTGACAGCACTCTGATCTAGTGGCATACAGGCATCGTCAGATTGACAGTGCTCTAGCACAATAATGTTGGGGGATCCAGTGGGGGCGGCAGTCATAGTTCAGGGTGACCATGCCACTCTTTATCACAACCCTGCTAAAAGTGCCAGTACGTGCTCTCATTGGCGCCCCTTCAGCTGGTGGAGCCCTAGGCGACCGCCTAGCTCGCCTATGCCTAGAAACAGCCCTGGATGAGAGACACAGGCTGATGGGAATCGATATCACATGTTCGGTAAAACATACCCTGCACAGATAAATCAGGATCTGAGATTATACAAGAGCAGAGAGCAGAAGCTTTTCATCAATTGCAGATCAGGAGCCGGTATCGATATCCACAGCTGTGCCGCATGTTTGACGCCGGCTGCATCTCTTGCCATTTGCCGTTCCCTGCATGCCGTTCCCCCCATGCGTTAAATAAAGGATTGAAGGAGAGCCGGCTGATTTAGGTATTTTCTGCCAATGGCATTCAAAGCCGCTGAGCCTTTTGCCAATCAGGTTTTGATTAAGGATTGTTTAAGCAGATGCACGAGAGTAGATGTCCTTATTAAAGCGACGCCGCATACATCCATCACATCAGAGATTGAACAATCAGCTTTCACGCTGAGCGGAGAAAAGGCCAATTGTCGTTCAGTTTGATTAAATGATCAATGCTTTCAGACATGCATTGTAAACACTGTGTATTTATTCCAGAAGCTGTGACGGTTCAAACTGCCAGTCTTAATTAGGACATAGGTGGACATCTCTGTCCGAAGCACTTTACTTGACACTCAGATCACATTGCACGCCTGTCATGTCAGATTTGTCCACTAGTCAGAGTAGTGACAGTGTAGTCAGGGTCAAGACCGAGTCAATGCACAACATCCTGTCACTATTAGGTACAACAGCAGTGATGAATGACTAGCAGCCCGTTTTACTTTCAGCTTTGATTGAAGCATAAATGTTTATATGTTCCCTTTGGTTTGCACTTCCATTGCTTTGAGCATATCAGAATGCTGTATACCGTATGTCCATTCATTTTTGTCTATATGTAGCTGTTTATTTATTTACATTTTTAGATTTTAAATATAGTTAAAATTTTTAATTAAAAAGGTATATCTATATATGCCATATTTTATACTATCTACTAATCTATCTATTACTATATCATCTATCTATCTATCTATTATCACTATATATCTATATCTATGTCTCTGACTGTATGTCTGTCTGTCTGTCTGTCTATCTATCTATCTATCTATCTATCTATCTATCTATCTATCTATCTATCTATCTATCTATCTATCTCTCTGACTGTATGTCTGTCTGTCTATCTGTCTATCTGTCTTTATTTGACTTTTTGACAGGATAAAAGTGACACAGTACTCGAATAATCGACTGATTCCTTTATAATGCCATATTTTGCAGCATAATGCAACCATTTACAATGGCAATTTAAAAATATTTACACTTGGTGAAATATCAACATTTTTATAGAAACCATGTATCTTTTGTGATCTATCAACCAGTTTTATAGCAGGCATCAGCAAGCAAATGATGCCAAAGCTTGGAAACATGGTAATCATAACGTTGTAATTCTTGATAATCAGAAAGGGTCAAAGTGATGTTTGTTTTAATTTTCAACACTATAATCTGTAGTTGTATCATTTAGTCAACAAACCTGTTTTAATGCAATTCTATTGCATTTTTTTAAAGAGTGTTTGGACTTTTTCAGGCAATATATAAATCTTACATTATTATTTGTTAAGTATAATAAAGATATTTGTTTTAAAATGACACTTTTTTTTTATTCTTCAATATTATATATAGTTATATTATATTATATATGGGTATATTTGTATTAATAGCCAAAAATACATTGTATGGGACAAAATTATAAATTTTTAATGGCAAACAGCTTAGGATATTAAGTAAAGATCATGCTCATTGAAGATATTTTGTAAATTTCCTACCGTAAGTATGTTTTGATTTTGATTAGTAATATGCATTGCTAAAGACTTCATTTGGACAACTTTAAGGAACTCAAATAGTTGTATCTCGGACAAATATTGTCCTATCCTAAACCATACATCAATGGAAAGCTATTTATTTTAATCTCATTTCAAAAAAAAAATGCGCTTATGACTGGTTTGTGGTTCACACACACAACACACACACACACACACATTACATTATATATAAATATATATCTGTGTGTGTGTTTTATTCACATATCTGTATTTCTTTATTTTTTATCTGTGTTGTTCTTGTCTTCTGTCGCCAAAACAAATTCCTTGTGTGTGCAAACAAACTTGGCAATAAAGCTCTTTCTGTTTTCTCTGATTTTTGTTATGTTCTTAAAAGCATGAATTAGATCTTTTTCCATTTTGACGACATCAGCTCCAGAAAGTCGTTAGTAAATTGTTTGGGACTGTGTGTGTGTGTACCTACTTAACCATATTTTGGGGACAAATTTGTACCCAAAAGTGAGCTAAACCTGACAAAATCTCCAAAAACCTCCCTTTGGGGACGTCCTCATTTGTAAAACTGGTATAAAAATAAACTAAACAAAGTTTTTTTTTAATTGTAAAAATGCAGAAAGTTTCCTGTAAGGGGTCAGTTTAGGTGTAGGGTTGGTGTAGGGTGATAGAATATACAGTTTGTACAGTATAAAAACCATTACGGCTATGGAATATCCCCATTTAGATAGCTAAGTAAACGTGTGTGTGTGTGTGTGTGTGGTGTTGTGTTGCTATCAGCCAAACAGTGTTGAGCCATGACATCATCATGCTGCAGCTACAGAGTAATTAGTAACATGGCATTTACGGCTAAGTTTATTGGCTCAAAAACAGCGTCCGAACTAAAGTGAGTGTGCTAAGATTGCAAAGTTCCGATTGTGTGCTGCCATTAAGATGAAAGGTAATACTAACTCTCCTGGTATTACAGACCTCCTTTCTAGTATTTATGTGTTTCAGAGTCTAAACTGCGGGTTTGTTTACCATGGTAATGGAAGGTTTTCTATTAGGATTCCTAGAGCATAATTACTAAATAAAAGAAGAGAGCGAGGGAATCTACTGCTGTAGTCTAAATTGAATATTGAACACACATCATTCTGTAAAGCTAGAGGAATAGAAACGTATGTGTCTGACATCTTTTAATGCACTGCTTCAAATTCCAATTCTGCAGCAGTGACTGTTTCATTTTCAAACACGTTTATATATCGCCTGGCCTTCTGCAAGCTTTCCCTCTGCGCATACCGACACACACGTGTAATAACAGTCACCGAGCCGCGCGAAGAGACCCATGAAACCTCTGGTGTTTTATGATTGTTTTAAAATACTCTGTTTCTCCTCACTTTTGCTTATCGTTGGCGCACAGAGGCTGATTTTATGAAATCGAGTCCCAGATCCGCCATGTTCCTGGGTGTCTCACGAGGCGCTGCACTTTTCCTTGTTTGCCTGGAGTACCGTTTTCGAGATATTCCTTCCTGCTAGAGATTCCAGTTAACGGTAAAGGGGACCCGGGGGCTTCATATTCACTTTGCTTGTGAAACGATAGTAACTCTGTCGCATTTTTAACCAGCCAGTGGAGCAAGCGTTTGCATAACAGCAAAAGGAACCGGCTCTCTGTAAACGAATCGGCCTAATTCAAACTTTGCAGCAAAGAAGCCTCAGAAAACGAGACCAGAATAAGAATGGCTGTCTTTCTAAGAAAAGCACACATTTACATGCACTAATATTTGTCAATCACAACAAATCCAGTCCGACTGCAGCTTATGCGCAGTCTGTTTATATGAAATCGATTGATTTATATATATAGATATAATAATCTCTATATATTATATATATAGTTTCATAAGTCAAGTCAAGTCATGTCACCTTTATTTATATAGCGCTTTTTACAGATTGTGTCAAAGCAACTGAACATCATTAATTAGGAAAATAGTGTCATTAATACAAAATTACAATAGTAAACACTCAATTTTCAGTTAAAGACAGTTTTTACGGGGGGTTTTTTTGTCTTTGTTGTTGGGTTTTGTGTTGTGTGTTCTGAGTGTTTTGTTAATTCAGTGATGTCAACATCCAGCTCCGTTTAAATAATATCTTTGCAATCATGTCGACGATAACGCTGGAAATGAAGTGTCCTCAACTAAGCAAGCCAAAGGCAACAGTGACAAAGAACCAAATCTCAATCGGTGACAGAAATGGAGAAAATTCTTGGGAGAAACCAGGCTCAGTCGGGTGGTCAGTTCTCCTCTGACCAGACGAACCATCAGTACGGAAAAATCAATTTAAGACGTAATAAAACAGACGATGAACAATATTAACAGCTATTATTATATGATGCAATCAAACTTATAGCAAAATGTGGTAGTTCTGTATGTTGTTTCAGGGTTGGCATCATCTGAGGTCCTCTGAGGAGTTGCATCATCTCTTCTCAGGTGTTCTGGATCCAGACTGAAGCTTGTGTAAATCCTAGTTACCATGGGATGTTAATCCTGTGGCAAAAACAGAGAAACAAATAGATATAATTTATATCTATTTGTTAGCTGCTGTTCCAACCAAGCAAAAAATGATTTGTTTAACCCAAACTAAAAAATAATAATGTGCATTTGATCAGATATAACTGCATTACAAGATTATGACTGCAGTAAAAGATTATAGGAGATGCATTATTTGAATGCTTGGCCAAAGAGATGTGTCTTTAATCTAGATTTAAACAGAGAGAGTGTGTCTGAACCCCGAACGGTATCAGGAAGGCTATTCCAGAGTTTGGGAGCCAAATGCGAAAAAGCTCTACCTCCTTTAGGGACTTTGCTATCCTAGGTACTACCTAAAGTCCAGAGTTTTGCGACCTTAGGTAGCGTGATGGATTGTAGCGTGGTAGAAGACTAGTTAGGTAGGCAGGAGCTAACCCATTTAGGGCCTTATAAGTAAGTAGTAATATTTTGTAACTGGTACGGAACTTAATAGGTATCCAGTGTAGAGACTGTAAAATTGGGGTAATATGGTCGTATTTTCTTGACCTGGTAAGGACCCTAGCCATTGCATTTTGGACTACTTGTAGCTTGTTTATTGAGGATGCAGGAAAACCACCTAGCAGTGCATTACCATAGTCCAGTCTTGATGTCATGAATGCATGAACTAGCTTTTATGAATCAAAAACAGGTAACGTTTTGTAGCTTGGCAGTGTTTCTAAGATGGAAGAGTGCTGTTTTGTAACATGGGAAATATGATTTTCAAAAGACAAGTTGCTATCTAATATAACACCCAGATTTTTGACTGTAGAGGAAGTAACCGTGCATCCGTCTAGTTGCAAATTGTAATCCACGAGATTCGGCGTACGGTCTTTGGGGTCCATTAGTATCTCGTCTGTCTTATAAATCCTAATTTTAATAGGAGAAAATTATTGGTCATCCATTTTTTTACATTTTTAACACACTCCGTTAGCTTTGATAATTTAGAAGTTTCATCTGGTCTTTTTGAGATATATAGTTGAGTATTATCGGCATAACAGTGGAAACTAATCCGTATTTCCTAATAATATTACCAAGTGGCAACATGGATATCGAAAATAGCAGAGGACCTAGGACAGATCCTTGTGGCACTCCATATTTTACTGGTGATATTTGAGATGACTCCCCATTTAAATGAACAATGTGGTAGCGATCGGACAGGTAGGATCTAAACCATCTTAAAAAGCTGCCTTGGATACCTTACAGTTTTGTAATCATCTATGGATATGTTCTGATCTATGTATCTACTGCAGCCCCTAAGATCAAGTAAACTAGCAATGAGACACAGCCTTGGTCTGACGCTAGAAGCAAGTCATTTGTAATTTTAACTAGTGCAGTTTCTGTGCTATGGTGGGGGCCTGAAACCTGACTGAAATTCTCCATATACAGTAGATCAATTTTTTGCAGTAAGGAGTACTATTGAGCAGACACAACTTTTTCTAAATTTTTAGACATAAAAGGAAGATTTGAGATGTGTCTGTAATTTGCCAGTTCACTAGTATCTAGTTGTGGTTTCTTAATACGAGGCTTAATAACCGCCAGCTTGAATGGTTTTGAGACATGACCTAAAGACAACGACGAGTTAATAATATTGAGAAGCGGTTCTTCTGCTACAGGTAACAACTCTTTCAGTAATTTAGTGGGTACAGGATCTAACAGGCATGTTAATGTTGGTTTAGATGCAGTGATAAGTTAATTTAGCTCTTCCTGTCCTACAGTTGTAAAGCACTGCAGTTTATCTTTTTGTGCGATTAATGAAGCTAAAGTATTATACTCTGTAGAATCTACATTTGTTATTGTATTTTTGATGTTATCTATTTTATCAGTGAAGGAATTCATAGTCATTACTTTTAAACTGTGAGGGAATATTTAGATCGTGTGGCGTCTGGTTATTTGTTAATCTAGCCACTGTGCTAAATAAAAACCTTGGATTGTTTTGGTTATTTTCTATGAGTTTGTGGATATGCTCGGCCCTGGCAGCTTTTAGAGCATGTCTATAGCTGGACATACTGTTTTTCAATGCAATTCTAAAACCTTCCAAGTTAGTTTTTCTCCATTTGCGCTCAAGACTACGAGTTTTTTTTTCTTGAGAGAATGGGTATTACTGTTGTACCATGGCGCAGTACTTTTTTCTCTAACCTTTTTCAATTTGAAGGGGGCAACAGCTTCTAATGCATTAGAAGATAGTGCCCATGTTGCTAGTTTTTTCGTCTAGTTCATGTGTACTTATTGGTACACAGAGCAGTTGAGATAAATCAGGCAGGTTATTTGTGAATCTGTCTTTGGTGGCTGGAACAATAGTTCTGCCCGGACGATAGCGTGGAGCCATATAGTTAATATTAGTAATACGTAGCATGCACGATACAAGGAATTGGTCAGTAACATCATCGCTTTGAGGTTCGATATCTATATCAGTAAGATCAATTCCTTGCTATATAAATAAATCTAGCATATGATTAAAATGATGAGTCGGCCCGGTGATGTTTTGCTTGACTCCAAAAAGTTTATTAGGTCAGTAAACTAATGCATAATTTGTATTATCAACGTGAATATTAAAATCTCCGACAATTAGCGCTTTATCAACAGTAACCAATAGGTCTGAGAGGAAATCTGCTAATTATTTTAGGAAATCTGTATACGGCCTTGGTGGTCTATAAACAGTAGCCAGAGCAAGAGATAGGGGAGATTTATTTTGTTTATCTGACAGTGTAACATTAAGCATAATTATTTAGAATGAGTTAAACCTGTATCCCGTTTTCTGAGTAACATTGATAATATCACTATATATTGTTGCAACACCGCCACCATGACCATAGCAATAACCATTCATTTAAAGCAAAAACCTACTGAACTTTTCGTGTCCTCGTCGATACATGGGAAGCGGTCCTGACACGATGATCGACGTTGCGGGCGATGTGCGGCGCACCGTCTCGATCAGGCTCCTGAAGTCCCTCTTCAGTGTTTCTGTCTGCCGCAGCTTGGTGTCGTTAGCAACCGCGTGAAGCACAACCGCTCCGGGGCTCTCATCGCCCTTCAGGATCACGGGTATCTGCACAGAAACATCGAGAACACGAGCACCAGGGCAACAGTGTGTGTGCACCTTACCTTCAGCTAACGTAGCATGGACGTGTCGGACGATGGAGTCTCCGATGATCACCGCGTCGCGTTCCGTCTCGCGGAGGGGAGCGAAGCGGTTCCGGGTGGAGATCTCGAAGACCGGAGGCGGCGGAGAGGGAGAGGTCGTCGCCCGGGACCTGGCTCGCGTCTTCCGCTGCGGCTGCACCCAGGGTCCGTGGTGTCCCGGCGCCGGAGTGAAGGACATCTGGGAAGATCGCGTCCTGGGTGCACCGGGCCTGTGCAGAGAAACACCCGGAGTAGAGGTGGTGGGAGAGTTAGCACCGTGCTGTATACTTACCTCGGACTTGTGAGCGTCAGCCTGGGATGTTTCCAGCGCGGCTCTCAGCTGGGTCTGCTTTGCCACCAGGTCCCGGATCTGCTTCTCCACGGCCTCCAGCTCGACCTGCACCGAATGCAGCTCGAACGTGTCCTCACCTGCACTCAAAGGTAGACACACATCCGCCATTAAAGCAAGTAACAGTGAGTAAAACAATGGTAATGTGTGTGAATAGAGTATTAGTAATGTAAGCGAGATTAGCGGCAAACACGCTGGCGATGCTAGCGGGCTATATGCTAATAGCGGACTCGGAAAGTCAAAAATAGAACTAGTGATAACAAGGCGCTCTGATTGTTTTTGTTGTAGAATACGATAGGGGATATATTCACACGTTATAGAAACAAAAATGATGGTGTATAAAATAGATTTTAAGATAAAAAAATTAGACGACAAAGAATTAACTTGACGGAGCTCAACCTCAAACCATAAATCTATCTACCCATATATATATATATATAATCAGGTTTAAGTCCTTTAACAGACAATGAAAATATTTGGAAAATACACGATATTATATATATATATATTATAGATAATATATATATATATATTATTTTTTCATCCTGGTTCTTGCCAGCATTTTACATTGTTTGTATTATAATTTTGTATAACATTTGAATTTTAAATAGTTTAGAAGACAGTTTTATTATATTTTCAAATCGTATTTCATTTCGCTTGTGACATTAAACATGATTTAAAACCGTGCAAACCCTTGTTATAATGTTTTATATTTAAATATTTACATTTTACATATTGTTTTTCTGATTTTGTGCTATTAGCCAATTTTTGCAGAAAATGCACTTCATTGGCAAATTAAAATTACATTTTGTGAAATATCAGCATTTCTATAGAAACCAGACATGTTTGGTTGTACAAGTATTTTATTATTTGTAGTTTTTCCTTGATGGCATAGCTATTTTAATTTTTTTTTTTTTTATGTTTTCATTCTTTTTTTTCTTTTTTTTAAATAAAATTATAGACAAGTATTATAAACCAGTTTATAAGATGATATCTTATACTGTATATGAATAGATATACAGTATGCACATTCGTGAGATGTAAAACATGTAAACATCAGAGATTTTATTATAAAAGTTATCTGGTAAACATGCATCACAGTGTTGCGAATCTGATTGAGAAGATTCAAGCAAAGCTTATTTTTTTTCCTATTGATCAGATTATTTCAGGTCTACACATACTATATGTAATTTGGATCGAGCTCGTTTGGATTTATCGGGGTGTTTACATGAAGCATTTCAATCCAATTGAGCCATCAATTTGTATTATTCGGGTCCATGCAAATGTAGCTCTTGTGAACGCAAAATCTTGGCTGTGCTGTTTGCCCCACCGGTCCAATATTTAATGAGGCCCCTGATAAATTGTAGCCAACTCTAATTTTTCTTGCAGAGGCAGGGATCTGAAACACTATAAATAACCGCCAGTTACATTAGGTACCACAGTCAAAGCCCCCAAAAGTCTATTATGATCCAAGGCCATCAGCAGAGGTAGCTGATCTGAGTCGAATATTTGTTCCACCTCGTCCATCCATCTTTTCTTCTTCCTCCTCTCCAACGGTTATCAAGACGCGGCGGTTGTCTTTTTCTGTGATGGGATATTGAAAGCCATCATCCCAGAGAAGAGTGCAGGAGGGTTTCTCTTTGTGGAAGGTCATTAGCTGGCCGGCTGGAGACGGCAGATCCTGAGGTGGCACCCCGGGCTGTGATTCCACGTCTTTTATTCGTGCTGTCTCAAGAGAATATTCCCAAGCTCGGTCTCCTCTCTTCTGCTGTCCTAAACCCTGTCAAGGGCCTCTCTGGTCTCTAGTCAATAACGGGCTTGTGGACAGCATTCTCACCAACATCTGGTCTGATCACAGGGAGCCTGTCCAGTGGCAGGTATGTTCACATGCAGTCGATGACCACCGCTGTGCTTTTTGAAAGTCCACTGAGATGTGCCTGACTCATCCCTGTCATGCTATCTCCATGAATATTGGCTGATGGAAAAGCCAATGTCAAGTCTTAAATATATCAAAAGTGCGTCATTATATACTTTGTTTGCCATGCCATCTTCTATACTTTTGTAGTGTTTGTTTGTTTATTTGTTTGTTTGTTTGTTTGTTTGTTATCTTGCTATACTTTTGTAGTATTCATTCATTCATCATATGTTTCTCATTCTATACTTTTGAAGCATTTTTTGTTTGTTTATCATTTTATACTTTTGTAGTATGTATGTATTCATTCATTCATTCATCATATGTTCCTCATTCTATACTTTTGTAGCATTTATATATTTGTTTGTTTTTGTCATCTTCTATACTTTTGTAGTGTTTGTTTGTTTGTCATCTCTATGCTTTTGTAGTATTCATTCATTCATTCATTCATTCATTATATGTTTTTCATTCTATACTTTTGTAGCGTTTATTTATTTGTTTGTTTGTTTGTTTATCATTGTTCTATACTTTTGTAGTATTATTGTTTTGTTTTTTTGGTTGTTTATCATGTTCTATATTTTGTTATGTATTTATTTGCTTGTTTTGTTTACATCAGCTTATTTTTGTATTTATTTATTTCTTATTTATCATATTTTCCTCATTCCATTTATTTATTTATGTGCATCATTCTATACTTTTGTAGCATTTATTTATTTATTTGAATTTATCAAAGGTGCTGCATTCTATTTCTGTACCATTTTGTTTTATTATTTTATTTAATCAAAGAGCCTCATTCTATGCTTTCGTAGCATTTCTTTCATTTTTCATTTAATCCCCCCCCCCCCCCAAAAAAAAAAGGTGTCTACTTAAATACACCGTCGTTTCTTTGTTCTGTACAATGCATTGAGCAATGTCTAAAATATGGACAATGAATTGCTCAAATATGAAGAATGCACAATCGTGTGCTCAATTGCTTCAGGTTTGCATTTATATGTTTACATTTATATATAGATAATGTTTTTTTTATTCTGTTTTACATTTTTTTTGGTTCTAATTTTTTTAAAATTTCCTTCCTGCTAAAATTATATTTTTTGTAGACTGAAAATTAAAAGTGATAACAATTACACAGTGAAATGTTGACTAAATTATATTTTCGTCAAGACAAAAACTGACTAAAACAAAAAATAAAGTAAAAAGAAAGAATTGTTTAGAAAGTATTGTAGATCTAGAATGACTTGAGGGTCAATAAATAATGACAATTTTCATTTTGTGGTAAGTTATCCCTTTAAGAATAGACTTGCATATGTAAATGAGCTCTATTGTGATTGGCTGTCGTCTTTGCATATGAGAAACCAACCACAATCGTATTGTAACTGAACTGTAAATTTAAAGCGATAGTACCCAATATCTGCCATTGTTTACTCCCTCTGTATGACTGACTTTCTTCTGTGGAACTGAAAGAAGAACGGTGAAATGTAATCACGTTTGGACACCAAGCTTTTTCGAAATATCTTCTTTTGTGCTTCACATATGGGTTTGGAGCGACATGAGGTTGAGTTAATGATGAGAGAATTTTCATTTTGTAATGAAGTATTCCTTTCCGACATTTAAGATGATCTCAGTATCAATCTGACCTCAGAAATCCAAAGACGTGTTTGTGGGATTGGGAGCATCTTAAAGAAGACTGTTCAAATCAAGACATCAAACAGTGTTATGATCTGAGCTGTTATGTCCTGCCAAAAACTGCTCAACGCTCCGCATACACACGGTTTGACGCGCCTATTCTGAATTCACGCCGTGTTCACGCATTTGATCAAAGACTCATTCTAGCAGTGAGGTTCAGTGGTGTTTTGTTTGTTTGTCTTTGACAGGCACCTCCGTATCCCCGCAAGAGCCCCCGAGATAAAGATCTGTACCACAATGATAGACACTCATCAACTGTGTAAACATTAAAGTGACAGCATAAATTATGAGGCGATAAACAGGTAATTGAATTGTCTTGAATAAATCAACAGGGATCGACAAAAGCCCCCGCTCTGATTTTTGAGCAAAGGATTTTGAATGCTTTGCTCAAGAAAACGAAAATAAATGTGTCAGTCCAATCACGTTGCACCTTCCACAGATCCTTTTAAGTGTGAATTCTGTCATCATTTACCCATCCTCGTTTTACTTGAAACTCTTATGAAAACTCTCTTTCCCCCGTGGAACACAAAAGGAGTTATCAAAATGTAATTTCCGCTTTTCAGTACAACAAAAATGCATGACAATCACTGGCTGTCTAGCTGGATATATACAGCATAAATCCTTAGTCACAAGTAACTTGCATTTGAAGACCAGTATTATTAACTTTCTTTTTGACTGCATGATAATGGTAGTGTACTGTACAGTCAGGTGTCGCTTTGGCAGCTGTGATGGCTGATTACTGGATTAAACTTGGTTTCATTTTTGATAATTGTGCACACCTTGAATCCGCAAGTCAGCAGACATTTATAGCTTCACTGACTGATTGTCAATTAAGGACAATTAGAGCACAGTTTAGAGATGATTTACAATTAACTGTAGCATTGTTATAACTTGTTAACAGCTTGTTGTCTCTTGTTACTGCAATGCCATCACTAAATTATTTATGCTGATATCATCCAAAAACCTTTTTTTTTTTTCATTTGAAAACTCTTTGTGTTTGAAATGTGTGGAAAAGTCAAGCAAATTTGAACCCATGTTAATTGAAACCTTGTGGACGAATATATTTTATTTTTTTGTTTTAAAAATCTTTATTTAGTTTACTTTATTTTACTTTATTTATTTTGATAACTCGTTTGTTTTTTGAATGTGTGGAAAAGTAAACAAATTTAAACCCTGTTTAATTAGACTAATGTCAATAGACCCCTGTAATTACACGAATCTAGACTAGGTATTTATTGTAATTTTGATTGATTGATTGAATGATGATTGATTTAGTCCTTTTTATGTACAAATGTGGGGAAATGGCAAACCGATTTTCACCCAGGCATTTGAAACCTTCTGGCACTTATAATTATTATTTATTTATTTGATGTTGGGGGTTTGTTTGTTTGTTTGTTTAGATAAATCCTTTTTTGTTCCAAATGTGGGGGGGTCAAACAGATTTGAACTCAGGCTAATGAAACCTTCTAGGCAATTATTTTATTTTATTTTAGTTTATTTATTTTATATTATTTTTATAACTCCTGTTGTGTTCCAAAGGTGGTGAAAATAAACTTCAAATGGATTTGAACCCATGCTAATTGAAAGCACCTAAACTAATAAATCTTCAAGAACTACTAAATGCTACTACCTATTTTTCCCCCGTCATGTCTTATCCTGCCGGGACTGCAACACATTCCCCCAGAAACTGTTGTGAAATGGTGTGCATCCCAAAGTAGCTGATCATATTGTTTAAACACAGTGCTTGAACGGCTGTAATAAACCCCACTCGGTTATTGCGTGTTCCTCGTGCTGGCAAGGGTCAGATTTTTGAGTCAACATATCCCCAAAGCTTGTTCTGGTAACTCTTGAGCACATTTGATCGAAATCTATTGTCGCTGATTGGCACGGCGCCTCTCCCCCGAGACGTAATGGGAGCAGGGAAGAGCCAAGGCTAAGAGGCTAATTGGTTGTTCTCAAGTGATTGATGTCAATGTTGCTCAGCAATGCCAAATTAGCAGAGCCCAAGGTGAGCCGAGTGCAGGCAAGGACCCACGAACAGGCAAATAATGGCCTTGATGCACATAAAAATGTGCACAGACAACAGATGCCACTCAAAGGGCTGTCAGATACCCCTCTGCAGATTGATGGCAAAGAGAGAACTTTCGATTTAGGCACGGGGGCTCTCGGCGGGCTGGATTGATTTCATCGTGGGGAGACAGGTGGCCGTCTCGAAACACGCTTTAATCAGAAAACCCTCAGGTGGGGCTCAAGTCTGCTCGGTTAAGTTGCTTCACCCTTGACTTTCCCTCCAAAAATCGAGAGGGGGACCTTGAGCTGCAGTTGCCACCCCATATTTCCTGGCGTAGCGTCCTGCAGCAGCTGTCATTCAAGCTCCCCTCTGAATTTTTGGAAAACTCATCTTTATTATCCATGTCAACCTGTTGCTTCCAGCAGTCGCGGGCCTCAACGGAAGGACGACTGGAAAGCTGCGCCGAAGCAGATGTGCAGCGCTCTGAACTGCGTTTTTCCCTCCTATGACTGTAGATCACACACTATTACGACTTGCATTGGCAGTGTGATCTAGTAAGGGAAAAACAGCAGTCTGGGATGTGATTTGGAGTGCTGTACATCAGTTTTATTTTGCTCTCAATTAGGAAATAAAGCATCAAGTTTCCCAAAATTGCATGTAGAAATAAACTGTTTGCATTTGTACTTTGCATGGCCTTGTCAGACCAACCAAATGTTATTTTCTTAATTTTTATTATGCATTTGAATTAAAAAAAAAATAATATTGCTAATCATAACAATTTATCCAAGTTGACAGGCAATTAATATACTCCTTGACGAATGTCTAACACAGAAGAAAATGATATCACATGATTTTTGTGATAAACCATTTTTAGTTTTCTGAGAGTGTTTGGTTAGTAGTTGACCAGCATTTTTGTGGACACGAGTAAAATTTATATTTTATTGATATAAATTATTTTATTTTTAATGTTTTTCTTTCAAATTATTTTAATAATAATTTATATTTTTTATTTTCATATAATATGTTGTTTAAAAATATATAATTTAAGTTTGATCGAATTTGATTAAAGTTATTTGTATTGTTGAAATACATTTAATATAGATCATCTTGCTTAACGTTTTTCCAAGTAATTATGATAAATAATAACATTTTAATTATTTTCATTTTTAATTAATATTCATTATTTAGAACTCTAGACTCAAAAGCATACATTGCAAAAACTAATTTAAAGGACATAAATTGTGTTCACTTAATGGATAAAATATGATATTTTCTAAGAAATTGGGAGAAAAGATTATCAGAAATTTATTATCATCAAAGTACATTACACAGACACAACACACACACACCACACACATATATTATATATATAGTATATACAGGTGCATCTCAATATATTAGAATGTCGTGGGAAAGTTCATTTATTTCAGTAATTCAAAACTCAAATTGTGAAACTCATGTATTAAATATATTCAATGCACACAGACTGAAGTATTTAAGTCTTTGGTTCTTTTAATTGTGATGATTTTTGGCTCACATTTAACAAAAACCCACCAATTCACTATCTCACCTAATTAGACTCAAAACTCACTATCTCAAAAATCAACTCAAAACACCAGCAAAGGTTTCCTGAGCCTTCAAAATGGTCTCTCAAGGCGTGTTTCCATTACAGATTTGCCCAAAACTTAGGCGATATTTTGTAAACGTTGATAAAAAAAAGTATTGTGATATGACGGCGTTTCCATTAACCAATGTTATGAGACTTAAACGTAACCTTTTGCCTCTCACAACAAGTCATGGCAACGGATTTTGGCGGGATTTTGGCTATATTTATTCAAAGGAGGCTTATGCATGGGGGGTGGGGTCGTTTCCTGGAAGCAGCAAAGAGAGCCGCTTCAGAAACGTGCGTGGCACGGCTGGAATAAACCATAGATTGTATAAAAACATAAACACAAGCATTGAGTGTCCGTAATCAGCTTCAGTGACTGTATCAGAGCCACACTGCACCACAGACATGTGCATTGTGTAAATTGTCTAAGCATTAATGGTAGGAAAACCCCTTTTACTGGAGACCGGTCACGTATGAAGTTTTTCTTGGAGGTTATAGTACATTGAAGAATGATCATATGACTTTTTACATACGCCATGTGGCCTGTAAATGCGAAAAAGCCGTTTCCATTGCAGTTTTGCGAATTAATCCTTTTTCGCATTGCCTGAAAAAACCACCTCATGCGAGCGTAAAAACTTTTTTGCGATATATGGCCGTTTTTGCGAAATTGACGCATTTCCATTAAGCGTATTTTCAATTCGCAATTTCAATTTGTGCAATTTCAATTTGTGCAATTTGAAGGATAATGGAACGTGCCTTCCCAGTTTTTGTTGGTTTTTGGTTCACTAGGCTACACAATCATTGGGAAGATTGCTGATCTGACAGTTGTCCAGAAGACAATCATTGACACCCTTCACAAGGAGGGTAAGCCACAAACATTCATTGCCAAAGAAGCTGGCTGTTCACAGAGTGCTGTATCCAAGCATGTTAACAAAAGTTGAGTGGAAGGAAAAAGTGTAAAAGAAAAAGATGCACAACCAACTGAGAGAACCTCAGCCTTATGAGGATTGTCAAGCAAAATCGATTCAAGAATTTGAGTGAACTTCACAAGGAATGGACTGAGTCTGGGGTCAAGGCATCAAGAGCCACCCACACAGACGTGTGGGGGGGGGGGGGGGGGGGGGGGGGGGGGGGGGCAAGGAATTTGCTACAGTTGTCGTATTCTCTTTTTTAAGCCACTCCTGAACCACAGACAACGTCAGAGGCGTCTTACCTGGGCTAAGGAGAAGAAGAACTGGACTGTTGCCCAGTGGTCCAAAGTCCTCTTTTCAGATGAGAGCAAGTTTTGTATTTCATTTGGAAACCAAGGTCCTAGAAACTGGAGGAAGGGTGGAGAAGCTCATAGCCCAAGTTGCTTGAAGTCCAGTGTTAAGTTTCCACAGTCTGTGATGATTTGGGGTGCAATGTCATCTGCTGGTGTTGGTCCATTGTGTTTTTTGAAACATGGTGTTGGTGTGCTTGACTGGCCAGCAAACTCACCAGACCTGAACCCCATAGAGAATCTATGAGTAACCCTGATGATATGAAAATGAGAAACAAGAGACCAAAAAGTGTAGATGAGCTGAAGGCCACTGTCAAAGGAGTTGGGCTTCCATACCACCTCAGCAGTGCACAAACTGATCACCTCCATGCCACGCCAAATTGAGGCAGTAATTAAAGCAAAAGGAGCCCCTACCAAGTATTGAGTACATGTACAGTAAATGAACATACTTTCCAGAAGGCCAACAATTCACTAAAAATGTTTTTTTTTTATTGGTCTTTTGAAGTATTCTAATTTGTTGAGATAGTGAATTGGTGGGTTTTTGTTAAATGTGAGCCAAAATCATCACAATTAATCATCTTCAGTCTGTGTGCATTGCATTTATATGAGTTTCACAATTTGAGTTTAATTACTTAAATAAATGAACTTTTCCACGACATTCTAATTTATTGAGATGCACCTATATATATAATCTGGGCTGTGTTTGCTTTCCGGTTTTCCCTCTGAGCATCCGAATGAAGGCGTAAATGCGAAAAGCAACAGGAACTTCTGAAGTCTTTTGCCAGAAGTGAAAGTATAAACTGGCTCATATTTCTCATTACAAATGGAGAAACAAATATTCTGGTGTTCGTTTAATGAATTATGTAGAGAGGTTCCACTGGGGCTTAAAAGCTATGAAAAAAATGTGTGAAATTAATTTGAACTAATTGAATAGTCTGGAGTACCTGCATTGAATCCAAGGAGTCCGATAATTCCCTCGTGGCACGATCAACAAGTGACTGTTTTATGAAAGTCTTTGTGGAATCAAAATGGGTGTTTTTCACAGATGATTGCCTGTTCGTATATACAGTATACTTACCATAAATCAGATAAATTCTGGGAAGTTGTGTGACTAAAGAGTCATGAAACCCTGTTTCAGCATTGATTAGTGGAGGCGATTGCAGCTGGAAACGTAGAGGCAAACAGCATCGTTTGATTCAGACAGTTTTATTTCACTCTCACTGAGAGTTCAGGTTCAGATGCACACAGCAACTGACAATTACATGCATGGTTTTTAGTTAAATAGAAGATATTAAACCTGCAAGATTCCTCTTTTTTACTATAAAAACAAGAAGAAAGTATTTGTATTGTGGCACAGAGGTTACATTAGTGCATTTATTAAATACAGTTTATTACATTTCGTCACTGTGAAAGTTTGATGACAGATTTAGACGCAGCAAACCGCGCAAGCGGCCACATGAAGAAACACAGACTGGCTTTAACAGACTTTCGTTTGAGCAGGATATCTCGACATAGATTGCTAAACTCCAACGTACATGTTTGTCAAAATGTACAGCTCATCAGCCTTTATTTCTGCAGAAATAATGCATGCAAGGTGAAGTTGCGCAAATAAAGTAAAACAGAAAATGTGTCATTTTTAAGGGAGAAGCTCTGATAGGGGGATTCAAACTATGACACATGGCAACCACATTCATTAATTATTTCATTTATTTAAGTAAATAAATAGACATTTTTAATATTTAAATTATTGAATGTTATTAAATCTCATAATTTTTCGTCAATGATATTACATGTTAGTCAGAATTAGCATTTAATGTCAGTTTTGTCTCATCGTAGTCATGGAAAAAATCTCCAGTGAACATTTTTCATCATAGTTTATGAAGTTTTGTCATAGTTAATGAAATACACTATAGATAGTAACGTAGCCTTTTTTCTGTACCTTTAATAAGAGAGTTTGTGGTGAGGCGGCTTGTGATGTTCTGAGAGTTTTCGAATAGGGATTTCAGCATTAAACGAGAGAAGCACGATTATGGGAAAAATATGAAGGCAAGATTTAAGGGCCGGCGCTGATATTGGACCCTAATGAAAGCAGCGCACAGTTCCTGAGATCCGGGGTCTGCTTCGACAATTGACTATCTGTCTGTGAGTACCAGTCATTTAGAAACCTCACCAGGAGAGAGCAGTTGAGTTATAACTCTCTGTTTTGCTTTTCCTGTCTCACTCTTCACCGCACTCGTCTCACACACACAAACTTGGTTCTGTCTGGACTCGGCCGCTCTCATTAATCATGGCACACAGACACTGGCTTTGGCCCAGTCTCTCTGAAGGTCAGGACCAGTGAATCAGCACTTGAAGCTTGCCGGGCGATGATGGCGACGCTAGAGAGCAGCTCTGCGCTGTAACGGCCAGCGGGTGTCACACAGCGGCCCGCCGTAAACATGTCACCCGCTGAGCATGCCGGACGAGCCCTCGTGTGCTGCTGGGTTATTGGATTGGCACGGAGAGCACAGCTGTGAAATAGAGAGCGGCATTGTGCTGCTGTATGCTCCTTATTTCTTCTTTGTTGTTTCCTTACTTTCTGTAACACTTTGTATTAACTTCATTAATGTGTCAGCAATAAAATAGCATTGATAAAATCAGTAGTTAACGTACATACTCTCTGCTCACCAAGACTGCATTTATTTGATCAGAAATACAGTAAAATCAGTAATATTGTAAAATATTATTACAATTTAATGTAACTCTTTTCTATTTGAATATATACTGTATATAAAAAAAATATTCCTGTGATGCAAAGCTTAATTTTCAGCATCATTCCTCCAGTCTTCAGTGTCACATGATCCTTCAGAAATCATTCTAATATGCTGATTTGCTGCTCAAGAAACATTGTTATTCTTATTTCTTTTCAATGTTGAGAACAGTTTCGCTGCTTCATATTTTTGTGGAAACTGTGATCAAGTTTTTCAGGATTCTTTGATGAATAGAAAGTTCACAAGAACAGCAAATATTTTTGTATCATTATAAATGGCTTTACGGTCACTTTGCTCAATTTTATGCATCCTTGCGGAATAAAAGTATTAATTTCTAAAAAACGTACTGACCCCAAACTTTTGAACAGTCACATAACAACTACATTTCACAACACACACACACACACAACACCACACACCACACCACACGACCCACACCCAAGCCCCTCACACACACACCCACACACACACACACAGGCGGGCACCAAAACAACATACATTCTTTTCCATTCCTCTTTCCTTCAGATATCTAAATATATCTGGAACATTTCTGACTTTCTGATTCATTTATCAATTGGTTTATCATTATATAATGTAAGAATTGTTCTTAATATCATTACATAATGAAAGTTACATATTAAAGTGTTTCTTCTGGGGGGAAAAAATCTGAAAGAAAATCAAAAGTCAGACTATTTTATTAATCAATTGGTTTATGATTATGTAAGAATGTTTGTTAATGTCATTACATAATAATAGTTACAATTTCAATCCTGCCTCTGGAAACACTTTAAAATATTTCATTATGTAATTAATAAAGCAACAAGGCCAAGTGCAAAGTGATTTTTCTATGAATAAGACGACTAAAATGGCTCATCCGATTAGAAATCAGACACATTTCAGAAAGTATTTGTAGTAATATAATCCATAGCAGCCATACAGAACCTATCAGTCAATTTTACATCCTACATATCTATTTGATTATTATTTTCTGTCTTTCTTTTAAAACACAAAGGAAATAAAAGGTAAGGCCCACATCACTACAAACATGAGCGCATGTCAAAATCCTTTAATCCACATAACCCTGATCATGTCTGCACAGGATTTACATTTGTCTTCTCAAATCCGGTATTGAATGAGTGTTGTTGTGGCCTCCGCGTATAATTCTGATGGGATGTGATATAGTTGACTCGAGGTCGAGCTGAAATGAACATTTGCATTTATTCATTTTTTTCCAAAGCTACATTTAGGGCCTACATTCTATAAACAGCCACATAGCAGCGCACGTTTTGCACAGGCAATCTTCTCTTGCTTATATTCAGAAAATGTCCAAATCCGGTTTGTGTGGCTGCTGCATGAAGCTCAGACGCTTGGATGTTATTAGACTGTGGTTGTTCTCACCTTCACACTTTTCGCTTGACAACTGCCAATATCCTGTGTGTTTTCAGTCAAACATGCTGCATATTGAGTGCAGCTTTGCCTGTTGTTTATCACGGAGTGTTGAGACGCGTTCGAGTCTTTGTTAATGTGCTCTTACGCAGCATAACCTTGGACGCTTAAGCAGACCCGGAGTGAATCTCCCCGAGTGGAAGGGGCTTTATGTGCTTCCGTGGTATTTTAGCGAGCTGAGCTTTAGAACTGGACTGACATTTCCTGATTCCTCGTATTTTTCTTCCAAACGCTCCTCGGCCGAGCATAAGCAATAACAATTAGTTTGGGGACCGGCGGAGAGAAATGCCGTAAACATGTTTGAGCTCAGAAGTGCAAATATGGACAGCCTCTCTGAAATGCAAAGTCGGCCCCGTCCCAAGATAGATCGGTTTACCGGCATTCAGTGCCTCAGCTGCCACAAATATGCTTATTGTGTATTTCTTTATTTTCTCCCCTCAAGGCATCGTCTACCTGTGTGTTCTGTTTCAAAGTCAGTTTAGACCAGAAGGAAGTTATCGACGGCCTTTGTTTTCCACGCGGAATCGGCAAAGCTTTCCGACGTTTCTCGGTCACAGCAGCTTTATACATCTGTCAGAGGTAGCGGAGGATTTACATGAGCTCGACAAATACGTAAAGCCGCCGTTTTTAACCCTGGAGACGAGCCTGCTTTGTAGTAGAAAAAAGAAGACCAGCTTTCCTCTAAATAGCGTGAATAAACGATCTGACAAAACTAACATACAGCCTCACAAACACGGTGAAATGTAAAGCGTGACAAATGATCTCGTTTAAAAAACACGCACCAGCTTCTTGGAAAAGTAATATTAGTATTCATGTTGGCTTCATACAGACTTCTAAAGGTATTCAAATTCTGATTTAAAGGTATTCATATATCATTACAAAAGGCTTCACTACTTTTAATAATGAAATATTATGCAAAGATTATGCATAGTTATGCAGTCCTAACAATTTAGACTTTTTGTCCCACAAAAGTATCCAAATTAATTTTGACTCAGAAATTGATAGCAGGAGAAATTCCAATCCTTGTCTGTGTGAATTTAATTTTTTAAATGCTTAAATACATATTATGTCCATCTTTTTCTATCTGTTCTATCCATCTGTATATCGATGTATCATTCTGTCTATCAGTCTGTAGATCAGTCTATCTGTCTATCATCTATCTTTCTGTCCTTCTGTCATTCTGTGGTTCTCAATCTATCTATCTATCTATCTATATAATGATCTCTGTCGTCTGTTTTTCTGTTTTTCTCTTCCTAGTGCAGGTGTCCATTTCGTTTGAAATCCACCTCAGTCGAAGCTATGCTATCATAAGTGCTATCTAAAGTCTCATCTCTTTCTATGTTTTGGAGGCTGGTATCGTATCTATGTCTGTTGTCTCTATCTATGCTTCTAGGTCGATCTATCTATCTTAGTTCTATCTCGGGACAGGGGGGGAGCAGGAGGGAGTCATAGAAAAAGCATGAAGACGGACAATGAAGAGCTCCTTACTGGCTGTCTGTCGCGTCTCATAGACACAGAGGAAATAAGGGGTCCCGAACCGGGGCGGGCCCTCTCCACGCATATAGCGCGGGCGTGTGGATGCTAACGCGGGTAAGTCGATCGGTCTGACCGGAGCATCGCTGTCGGGGAAAAAGCGACGGAGAGAGAGCGGCTCGAAGTGGGGGAAAGAGGGAAGGGAGGTGGGTGCTGCAAGTATGAGAAAGGAGCGAGGAAGGTAGCGAAAGTGTGGGGGGGAAGACCGGGATAACGGAGACATGATAAACAGGGACCCGTGTGTGTCTGCTTCTAATCCTAAATCGTTTATCGGGGAAGTATCTATCTATCTATCTATCTATCTATCTATCTATCTATCTATCTATCTATCTATCTATCTATCTATCCATCCATCCATCCATCCATCCATCCCATCAGTAGCTCAAGTAGGTGACAATGTTTTAAGGTTTAAGTCCGCCCCGAACAAAATATTCAGTCAGCCTCGTATGCCCCCATTTCCTGCCTTCGCTCTGAGTCTGCCTCCTAGGGCGCACTTGCGGGGAGAGCGTCGCCTCTGGGACAAACAGTCACGTGTCGTGTCTGCAGGGCAGTTATCTGAAGCACAGCGACCTTGGTCCCCCCTTTCTCCTAACCTCTTGGATTCCCCTCGATGGTTAGGAATGCCAGGTGGGGGTAAATCAAACATAGGGACATTGGGGGGGGGGGACCCCAAACTGAATATGTTTAAATAATTGATAAAAGCTGTAGAAAGCCGTGGAGAAATATAATCTCCATCCTGTTTCTCCTCCTCGCAGCAGTCCCATCCTGAGCAGCAGCACATAAAATGGACCTCTGTGCTCATGCTGTGCTGTCAGCCAAGACTTGATCTACAGGCAGCCATCTTTAGAAAGGCAGGATGGCAGATATGCAGCCGCAATCTGACGTCTGTCATGCTGAAACCCAACCGACAGAAAAGGAAAATCACAAATGAGATCTCTTTAATATGTCAATTATATTTCCTAGACCCCGCAATAAATTGAGTCAAGAAGGGCAGATGGAGGAATTCTGCTGTAGTTTTTCCCTCCCTGCTTCTCAGAGAAAAGGCCCCAGAATTATGGTTTCTTTCTGTCAGTCCCGCGCGGTTGTTTCTGTGTCCTAGCATTCGAGTCTATATCTTTGTTCTATCCATCTATCCATCTATCATTCTGTCAATCAGTCGATCAGTCGGAATTGACTGTTTGATCATTCTATCTATCCATTCATCCATCCATAAAAAATTCCGTTCCCGTGCTATCCTGTCTTCTCTCAATATTGTGGGGGGGGGTGTGTCTTCGTTCTATTTAACGTTCTAGGGGAAAATCATTCTAAATATTTCGTTATCTAACCATCTATCTATCTGTATACGGGTCCGTTTCGTCAGTCTGTATATCGCGCGCTAATCGTTCTTTTTTCTAATCTTTCTTATCCGTCTGTCTTTTCGGGGTTCTAATGAGTTTTAAACGTTGTATCATTCTATCATTCCATGTATTGATCTGCCCATCAATCTATCTATCTATATATCTTCTATCATTTTCTAAAAACAACAAAAACCTGAACCCGTAAATGTTTGCCTCCCCTTATTCACATTTTAATGCTACCTTTAAACACAATTAGTGTGGTGAACAGTGGACAATAACGTAAACCGTGCGTTGATCTTTCGCTCATAGTTGCCCTGTAAACACCAGAGATGAGATCCATCCAAAAACCTTCGTCCTCCGTGATAAAGAGCCGACGCAGCGGGCCCTCTGACATTTTCAGGGGTGGAGAGGTGATAGGCTCTTTCTATGAGTTATTTTTACAATGATGCTGCATCCATCAGTTTCTTGGGAACGAATCAAATCAAATAAGTGCTGTGTGGGCAAAAAGCAGCGTGCAGCGTAGAGGGTGCATGGCGCTTGCTGATGAAAAAGAGAGAAAGAGAGAGAGAGGCGTGCCATAGATGCACTTCCTGAATTAGACATGAGGACGGCTGCCATCTTTCCAGGTAAAAAGCAGAAGAATATGATCTGATCTCCATCCCGGTGGTGACAGACTGCATCTCTACCTGCATGAGAGGATATAGGTTTGCTATTGATATTCTTGACGTAGCATACTATTTCTTATTGTTTGCCACAGGGAGTTATTTGCAAGTTATGGCATGTCTCCTACAATTTATTTGAACATAGTTTTTAATGACGCTCATGTCTGCTTTGCATAAAATCCGATTGAGGAGTGCTAGAAACCACTGACATCTTTATATTAAGTATTTACTACACCTTTCAAGTATGCATCATGCACTCACTGGTTCTCAGTTCTGATCCTAACATGTTTGTGAAACCGTGACGTGACATGAAAACAAAAATGAACCGATGGAGCATTTATGTGACATAAAAGGATCAAATGCAACATGTAACATCTTTAATTGTGAGTGCAAATGTTTTTGGTTTTTACCAAGGACTTGATTCATTTTAATGCAAATTGATTGATTTCAAGTTAATGCAGTAAATGCATCATATATGCAACGCAATAATTAGCAGGGATTGATTTCTGGAGTCAAAGTTTTAGATGAAACTGAGCAGTGAGAGTGTTTGCATTGATATTCCATAGATTGTTCTCCAGCGTATGAAGCGTATTCATCATACAGTATGTAGATGTGCATGCATTTTTAATGATCGGATAAGTCGAACTGAACACACTACATATGTACAGTATGTGATCTCAGTGAGAAAGCTCCAGGTGAATTGTTTTATTTATAAATCATGGTATTTTTTAGATATTTCTAAGAGAAGGCCATTGTTTGGGTTTGATATCATATCAAGTTCTGACGGCTGATTGATTTCAAACCTGGCATCCGCCTGCTGAAGCTTTGTGAATTTCCGTTAACAAGAGAACATATGAGCTCCACGGAGCTTTTGAACCCTTTAAAGGAATCATCTTCTGAAGTCACAGTCACCTACGTACATATAGGTTTTCAGTCCATTACATCAGCTTACGTAAATTACCTTCACGGCTTTGAAAGATGGTTTTACCAGTAGTGCTGAAGCCAGAATAGCAGCACCTAAACGAATGAAGCACGCTCTGTAGAACCCCAGGCTAGGTTTGAAATAGCATACTACCATACTACCTGTACATTTTTTTTTTTTTTTTTTAAAAATAAAATTTTTTTTTTTTGCAAGAATTGCGCAAGACAGCATACGCGAAAACAAAAAGACGAAACGAAAAATCCTATTTTTTAAATTTTGCAAATATCATGCAAAATAGATTTGGAATTTTGTTTCACTTACAGTATGCAAATTGCGGATAATCTTTGTAAAACCTGATACATTTGCCGCAATGTCCAGTATACAATCAGAGCACTCTGAGTGGAATACTGTCTCTCAATGCAATGTGCTCAACTAAAAATTCCCTTTATTATTACTAACATTATTGTTTAATTGTCATGAAAATAGGCTTTGTTTTCTTCAAATTTCCAATTTATTTCTTTTGATTTTGCGTTAAAATATGACCTTGCCAGGTCTTCATGGGATGCACTCATATCCAAAGCAGTATTCAGTGCTTCAGAGTTTCATTAGGAACATATCACGCTGTCTTTAAGCTAGTTGAAGTGTCATAACCTTCCTCTATCCCTGTCTGTTCCTATCCGCGCTGCTAGGCATCTGAGGTGTCCGGGTCAGTCCAGAGGAGGGTGAGAGGTGAGGATACCTACTAACCATCTCGGCTTTTCTATAAATGAGATCCCTGCCCTCCATTTTCCACCCAAGGTCTCTGAAATGTGGCCACCGTGAGGTTGGCTGGAAGAAATGGCCAGCAGGTTGCCAGTGACGTTCCGTGGGCAAAAGGTTCAATTACTTCAGTTGTCGTAGAGCAATAAATGACAAATTAAGTGGCTGGCACCGGCTACTGCTGTGAGGTGGGGGAGGAGCGGGCGGGGGCACTGGAATACGTCTGGGGGTCTTACTAGTGTGTCTAAAGATGCTGGAGGAGGGAGATAGACAGAGAGAATCTTGCTGATAGACAAAACAAGATATTTCAGCAGTCAAGACCAATTGAGGATGGCCATATCTGTAATTCAGCACTGCGGAAATAAACTGCTGGGGTTGTGGCACAAATATATAGTTCAGTCATGAAACTCTAGATGGCGCAGGCAACTGGTTGTTAACGTAACCAATGGTATTCAGAGAGTTAACTTGGCACAAGCTGATTGGTTCATGCTGCATATGCAGCCAATGAGCTTACTGCCTTGCATTTATATGGCTGGCTAGCATTCACTAGCGATTCCTGCAGTGCGTTTTCAGAGTCCTCTGAAACCCTCCACCTTCCCCAACTCCACCTGCATAGATCTGCTACGGGTTATTTTATATACTATTTGTGCAGCAGCAGTATGTCTTATATACTCATGGCACCGTATCGCCGTATACACTGGCAGTAGCAAGTTCCTGTACTTACTTAGCAGCAGCAATAATCTACAACAACAGCAATAACCAACAGCAGCAGCAATTCAGCAGCAGCGTAGCAGATCTATTCTGCCAAGACCAAATACATTAACATTGTCATTTCCATCACCATGCTAATATCTTCCAAGAGTTGTCATGATTGAAATGTTCTTAATATCCTTCTCATGGACTTCTGGTCTCAAAATTCACACAATTAACAGAGTCTAGGAACTGACAAGACGGGCACAGAATAGTATATAGAATCTATTCACAAAAATAATGCAAAGCATTCCATACACAAATGCGATCAGGAAGCACATTTTTGCGATTGAGTAAAAAATAAAAAAAGGTAATTGCGCCTTTTTATCTCACAATTCTGTTTTTCTTGTATTCAGGTCAGAATTGCATGATATAAAATTGTTCTCACAATTGCGAGAAAAGTCTGAATTGCAACAAATAACTTTGCAATTGCGAGAAAAATAGTCAATTGCTATTTTATATCATGCAATTCTGACTTTGTGACATGCAATTGAGAGTTCATTTCATGTAATGCTGACATTATAACTCACAATTGCGAGTTTATTTGAAATTGTTATGCAATTGTGAATTTATACCTCGCAATTCTGAATTTGATATGCAGTTGCAATTTATACATTGCGTTTTTGAAATAACTTGCTATTTTAAGTTTATATCTCGCAATTCTGGCATTATAACTCACAGTTGCAAGTTTATATTTCACAATTCGAAATTTATGTAATTGCAAGTTTATTCCATGGCAGAAACAAGCTTCAGGAAGTTGAATTGTGTTTTGTTAATGTAAATCTAATTTTTGCATAGCTAGTTTGCCCTAATAATTATATTTGATCCAAATATAATAATCTCAAAAATCTCACAACTAAGGAAATGCTCACTGGATTGTAAATAAGGGCATACTAGCCTGAGAAAGCACAATACTTATCATTCATTGTCCACTTTTGCTCTTATTTATTTTTGTGCCTTTTCAATGGCTTTTCCATTTCACCGTCTTTGCATTTCCCAAACAAATGCCCCATTACCTCCACAGTGAAAAACTCAGCACTTCAACTGAAGAAAGCAAAAGATGCAAAATAACCTTCAAATCTCAAACAGCAACACAGAGACTAAACACATCTGTGGCCTTACATCATAGGAAAAGAGGATTTTTCTTGCGCTTATTAAATGTGAATGTGCATTTATTTAATTTCAGGACAATTGATTTATCTTTTAATGTTGCGACTACTTTCTTTAAAGATGACAAAAAATGATGACAAAAAAAAAATTACAGTAATGTATTTCTGATCATTTTTTTTGCAATTCCCATTCATTATATATCTATATATATATATATATTAATATCTATTATATCTACATATATACATATATACAATATATACATTAGATACAATGAATGGTAATTGCACAACATATATATATATTGATATTTTAACACCATTTAATTAACGTGTTTCTGCTTTATTTATTTATTCCCATTCATTAGTATTATTTTCTGTTTCATTTTAAATCAGCATAAATGTATGCATATGCATGGTGCATCATATGCATATTTTTATATTTAATAAGATACAGATAATATTTAAACAATACAGTCACTAAACGTCTGTTTAATTCTAAGGTTGAGAAGGTTGAAGATGGTCTCGATAAACTAAATGACGACAATTTGTGGTGCACAAAGCCTTGACTAAAATAATAAGTGGACTTAGAGAGCGAAATAAATGTTAATCAGTAATATTGCTAAAAGGATAAAGGAAATTAAGTGCTTCCTGATGATTGCTTTATGACTGGACTGAAGCGTTAAAAAGTCCCGAATCGTGTCGGCAATCTTAAAGCAAACTTCCATTTAGAACCCCATCATTTGTTTTCACGCCAGACAACAAAATGTATTCTCGGTTCGGCATAGATCATCACAGAGCTTTCTTTCTTTTCCCGTTTCTCGTTTTATAATGAGTTTCCTGAGGAAGTGCTGGCGTGCATATCCTG
This sequence comes from Sinocyclocheilus anophthalmus, assembly GCA_018155175.1. Lineage (NCBI taxonomy): Eukaryota > Metazoa > Chordata > Actinopteri > Cypriniformes > Cyprinidae > Sinocyclocheilus > Sinocyclocheilus anophthalmus. The sequence goes on from JADLZN010004945.1 coordinate 101,717, forward strand.
GCACCGTGATTCTTTATGAGAGCCGAGGCATATCATTGATTGACTGTCAACAGACAGCCGCTTCTGCGCCCCTTAAGTCATAGCCGCATCAATGAATCAATGTTTTACCTAAGTGAATGCTGGAGAATTACCTGCAGGTCAAAGACCTCATAAACAGCCTAGTATTGTAGAAGGGGGATAATCACTTTACTCGCATCATGTTTTCACTAGTTTTCCTTCTGTGGTTGTTGTGTAGATAAAATGGTGTTAGCATAGTAAAGTCTCTGTAATGCACAGCTTCTCATGGTTTATTAGTGCTGCTTGCTAGACATGTGACACTGAAGACTGGAGTAACAATGCTGAAAATTCAGCTTTGCATCACAGGAAAAAATTACATTTAACATCTATCCAAATAGAAAACAGTTACTTTAATTAAAAATAATATTTCACTATTTTTTGGTGTTTTTATTTTCTTCACTATATCACTGTGGATTTTTAACTAAACAAATGAAGCCTTGGTGAGCATAAGCATGTGAATGTTACATTTTTTTTTTTATCTTAAAAAAAAAATCGTAATTATTCCAAACTATTGATTGGTATATTTGGTTGATTCAATAATGCATTGCTTTAATTGAATGGCAATTCGATTTTTTTTAACATTGCAGCAGTATTTTCTTGAATGGCTCAAACACCAAAAAGTATATAACCGTATTCGTATTTTTTTTTTTTTTTTTTTTTTCCTTTCATTAGTATTATTAATGTTATTATTTAAAGACATCTGTGACCTTACGTCATTAGAAAACAGTTTTTCTTGATATTTCTGAATGCACTATGCAATACATTTATTCATTTAAATATTAATTAATTCATTCATTTTATTTTATTTTACCATTGTGACATTATTTTCCTGAAGGATAAACATGACTAAAAATTGTATTACTCTAATTTGTTTCTTTTTATTTTAGATTTTTATGTCCCATTCATATAGGAGGAGTGTAGTATTTTAGACACCTGTGACATGTCATGAGAAAAAGCGGAAATTTGCTGCTCTTTTGAAAATGAAATGAATCAATGCATGAATGAATGTGTATGTGTGTTTATTGATGTATAAATATTTTTATAGTTTTTTCAAATAATGTTCTATTTCATTTTTAAATATAACATATTTTTATTTATTTATTTATTTATTTAACTTATTTATTTATGTATTTTATTAAGTTTTATTTTTTTTATGTTTTTTTAAAAAAAAAAAAAGGGGTCACATGCTGGCTTGAATAGCCTTTTTTTTTACATTTTTGGTTACTACGTGATTATTTACTGCCCAAAGTTAAGAAGTTATTTTGTATAGGCCACCAAGTGACACTGGTTCCTCCTCACAATACATGTAGACCCATCTATGAACCATCCAGATCATAGCATAGCAACACTGGCATCATGGCAGCATGTTTTGCCTGGCTTTGCACTATTATTGAATTTAGAACCATCTTAATTTCTCATTCTGTAAGAGCTCGTTTAAAATTAGAACAGTTGGAATTGCAAGTATGACAGTTTTTTCCCCATCAAATAACATGGAATGATGTCTTTAGAGTGACATTTGTCTTCCGTATCTGCTTAAGAGCTGCCAGCGCTAATTATGACAAGAACCGTCTTCTCGAACCATTCCTCTCCATCAGTAACGAGATGTTAAAGCAGATTTCTCGTTCCGCAGGTACTCATGCCTTTAAAAGGACACCGTCAGAGGAAAAACTAATCACTTTTTTCATGCTCTGCAGTGCTGTTGTTTCTATCTTCACAGATTCATAAACAGCATCATGAAAATCACAAGTGATTGGAAACCAGAGCCCGTGGTGGTGCTTCTATTTGAGGGATCAATCCCTGAGATTGATAGTATGGAGGAATCATTAATCAAATGCACTGTAGGACCTCTGCACAATGATAAATAAAGCCCACACCCGGCTATCAATCTGCTTACCCGAGCTCTAAACGCTGGTAGGTGGACGTGGGCCAACAAATACAACATATACATGGAAATCCATTTACTAAGACAAAAAAGAGGCCCATTTACACTTGGTCACAAATTACACAATTTATAGTGTATGTTAGAAGTCGTTTCCGTTATCCAAACAGTAAAAAGTGCATGAAGTTTCCAACTGAAAACATCCCTCAAAAAACCAACGACCAAGAAGAAAAACACAGTGATATAAGCGTCTAATCCAGCGACGTAACCCAGAACTCTCGTGTTGAGAGTGATGGAGAACAATGCACAATAAGCTGTCTGTAGCTAAGGCCTCGTAATCAATTTTGGCTCCTAGGGAGAGTTGCGTACGTCTGGTGATAGAGCGAAGTAGATGGTCCTGAGAGAGCTTCTGGCAAAGCTGATTCTCAGTGAAGACGTTCCATCCCTCACCTCTGATAGAAACGCCTTTAACATGGTGTAGAACCAGAGCCTGTGGGATTCTTGTGGCGCGGCTGGTTTTGATGAATTTTTCAGCCTTTTTTTCTATCTCGCCATCGACTGTCATTTATTAACAAGTCCCCCAGGTTAAGTGCTGTTGTTGTTGTTTCTTGTGCGCGGTGTGTTTGTGGTTTGTTCTAGGCATCGATCGCTTTGTAGCTCATCCTCGTCTGTGTTTGGGTGAGAATTATTGAAATGCTGTTTATAGCATTGGGTAAAAAATTTTATGACATAAAAACATGCTTTTTGTGATTGATTTGTCTGCTAATTAGTTGCATTTTTCTCACATTTACTCTATGCATGCATCTTGGAATGTGTTTGTACACAATACTACAAGCATTTTATGCATATATATGCATATGTTGAATGCTGCATTAGTATCACTGATGCACAAATTTTTTTAGTTTTCATTTTATTTTAAATTTCAGATAACATTTTTGTAATTTTTGTGTGTTTTGCTATTATTGTTATAATTATTATTAATAAACATCTCCCTTAAGAGTTATTTATTTCAAGTTTATGATTTTTTTGTTTTAATTTTAGTTTTATTAATGATAATAACCTCTTTTGGATACTATAAATATCTTGACATGCATTGTATTTGCATATATTCTTCAAGAATTCTTCTAGTTATTCCCATGTCCTTTGCCCATTTTACTTAACTAAAAACTAATTAATGAATTAATTAATTAATAAAACAATTAAAAAAACAAAAAACCCCCCCCAAGTTTTTTAATTAGTTTAAATGACAAACGTTAACATAACAAAATAAACCTATCAAAACCCCTTAAATTTGAACTGAAATAAACTACATAAAAATTTGCCAAGGTAACATTTCTCATTTTAATTTAGTTGATGTACTAAAATAACTAAACTGAAATAGAAATTCATAAAACTAGACAGACATATAAAAACAAACCAAAACGAAACAAATATATAGATATTATATATATATATATATATATCGTTATCTATATATATATAGTAATAAACCAGAATAGTCCTTAATTATAGTAATAACAGTGTGTTGGGGAGACAGTTAAATGCATATCTTTATACAACGTCTTGTTTTGTCAGTGAAAACCATAAAAAATCATATTGTAGCTGTGTTGTGTGAATCAGGCTTTCTTGCATTGTAGAGAACAGCTGACCATATGGGCATTTGGGCACGTGCTCAAGGGCATCACCACATCCAGAGGGTCACTGTGCATGGCTGGTACAAATGTTTTCAAACAGTGAGAGATACGGCCAAAGACATGAACACCCAGCCACACAGAGATCTCCAACACAATCCCACTGAGAACGCATCCGCTAAACCAACACGACCCCCTGACTGCATGCTGGACATGAGGCCGTCTAACCGTGTGTGTGTGTGTGTGTTGGTGGTGTGGGTGTGTGGTGCCTAACCTCGGGTCCTGTCACTATAATGTTTACTATGGTATAAGGGGGGTGGGCTTTGTGTTAGGAAGGGGGGGCATCTGTTAAATGACAGCTTGATATTTATGTTCTTGCTAAATCTGAGCATGAACATATTTAACAGTGCTTATATGTAATTAGATATATGGATAACAGATGGTAAAGCATTTTTGACTCACATATGAGAGATAGGGGTATTAATATTCCAATTTAGATGTGTTTTACTATAAAAACATGAAAGCATGAAAACAAATAACCAACATGATTAGAATACAGTACATTTACTTTTATCCACTTATGAATGAGTTAAGTACAGTATGTAATTGGATGCAGGTGCAATTTGGGGTTACAAATAAAGCCTTCAGTTAGAACCAAGCACTTTTTATTCTCTGTTTCTTCAGAAAGTCCTCTGGTGCTTTAAAGAGCCCAGAAACCAATACACTGATCCAAAACTTAAATCTCCAAAGAAAACTGTATAACTCAACTCATGAACCATAAAAATTATTGAACCTGAGGTAGTGCTGGGCGGTATGACCAAAATGTATATCACAGTATTTTTCTAAATTATACCGGTTTCACGGTACATGACGTTTTTTTTTTGTCATGCATAACCGGGTGTTAACCATATTTTGTAAATACTGGAAATACTGCAGTATGTTGACTTAGAATGCCCTATTTTACTGTCATGATGAGAGAATATTGTCAAAAAATACCACACTAAATAGTGACTAAACATGACCCCTTGTAATACATGTTAACCAGGAGTCACTCTCATTTATAATCACGGCATCGTCTGATAAAATCAACATGCATCTACATCAGTGATCTTCAAATCTGACTTGCGAGATCCACTTTCCTGCAGAGTTTAGCTCTAACCCTAATCAAACACACCTGAGTATGCTAATCAGTGTCTTCAGGATCATTAGAAAATCACAGGTAGGTTTGTTTGATTAGGGTTGGAGCTAAACTCTGCAGGAAGATGGATCTCGCAAGCCAGATTTGAGGATCACTGATCTACACTAAAGAGCGGCTATGTGGTTGTTTTGGCTATATAATTTTTTTGTCTCATGTAGCGCACTGCCTGCGTCTGAGTAACAAACTAAAAAAATCAACAAACAAAAAAGTGCATGTGATATTAACAGATGAACTATGCTCATATTTATAATTCCAAACAATCAGAAACCAATCAGTTTCAGACTTGGAAATGCTGTTTTGTACTCATTTACTGACGAATCGGCTGTGGTACAGCAAACTGAATGTGCTGCTTCTCTGCCGCTCACTGCACAAAACAGACGCAGAGAGAGGTGACACTTCTCAGGGAAAGTCAGACCTCGCGTTCGCGGGACAGCACTGGCGAAATCTTTCAACTGAACCATACAACGTTTTATCCAAAAAGTCGCTATAGGTTTGTCAGTATGAATATTCTATGGAAAAAAGCAGCTAAAAGGGTCTGAAAGTTGCTAAATGTAGTGCTAAAGTCGTGCTTGTGTGTGTGAGACGCGGGAGCTGATGGCAGGGGGCGGTGGATATTTGTGGCGGTCAGTGTGGATATTGTGGATGAGTTCTTCTGTGTCATCATGTTCTATTAGTTCTACAGCTTCAGTTTCTGAACTTTCACGCTTAGTAACACATACAGCTGTTCCCTCACCACAGTGCAACAGTGAAAAGGGACCCCTTTCAAACAGTGTCGCGTTCCGAACGTTGTTTAAGCGACATACACCGGTATTGCGGTATTTAAAAAAATTAATCAGGTATCACTAAGATGAAAAGGGAAATGTCCCTAAGGTCAAAGTAGCTGAAACAAAATAAGTATTATTTTTTAGATTTTGTTTTATTTTATGGTTGTAGTTTTAGTTTACTATAATAACCCTGGTGTAAAGTGCTTTAAAAATTATCTATAAAAAGGTATTTGTCCTTGACAAGTAACGAATCGTTAATCTGCTCCAATGTTGATTTCATTTAATGTTGACTTGTTCTGTAATGTGACAAACATATGATGCTTAATTTGCTTAGGCCTACTATATAACTTAAATATGCAAAATATATCAAATTCATAATGAGGCCCTGGCATTAAAATTCATATGCAATATGTACAGTAGTTTAAAGTCCTTTAGGAGCCCTTTGGAGGTTATGCAGTATTTGTCCGAATATTTCCCATGAACCTTTACCTGCTTCTCTATGGCACTTTTTGATTACTGTTATTCACTGCAGTATAATGCAATTCAGAGATACCATAGTATTACCTTGTCTCTTCCGTTGTACGGGAAATAAAGCAGAATTACTTGTATTTCCATGCAAAACTTGACACGCCACTATTATTATCATGAAATGGGTGTGTTCCTGAGCTCTGTTTCTCAGACTAGCTGGAAGAAGCTGCTCTGCTGTGTGGTCCGGAGGGAGATGCCCCGAGCACACAATCAATTTCACCTCCTTCTTCATTTGGAGGGCTTTGTGTGTGATTTCAGACTGTTAGATTATTTCCCGTGTCCCATGCTGCAGACCCGTGCCAAGGGCAAACAGAGCGTTCATTTTAAGCAAATAACTTCTTTGCCCTTTCTTCTCTGTGGCCGGGTCCAGATGTGAGGGTTTTTCTGTCTCTTTGCCTTTCCGGGCCAGGACTGGGTTAATGCATTAGCTGTTTAAGAGCGTTATTAGACCATTTATAGACCTGGAAAGTGTCGAAGCACTTTTACGTTCTGTAATTTAATCAGATGCGACTCTTAATGCATATGGAAATGAAACGCGGTCCACTGTATGACTTTTCATAATCAGAGAATTAATGTAATTCATCAGTCAATATTGTGTAAATATGAATCAGAAGCTGCTGGCGAGATGTGGGTGGCTCTCGTAGTCCTCGCTGCTGTAATGACTTACATACGTATTTCTTATATTACCTTTTTATAAGAATGTATGGATGTTATAAGAATGTATGCATGTTATATCATGGTAGGAATTACATTCGAATCCATTGAGATTCATTCAGTTCAAGAAGTTTTTTGGGTTGCATTTTTAGGATGTCAGCCAAGCATTTGGATATTTTTCTTCTTCTTCTTTTATTACTGGTGTTTTTTAATTCTACATGAAGTACATTGTTCCTATTTTAAGTATCATTAGAGATATATATTATATAATCTATATATCCGGTAATACATTAACTTTAATATGTGTAGTTTTTATTATTAGATTTCATTTATGTTAATTTTGGTGTTTTAACTTTTCCCAATTGTATATTTATTTTATATTTCTTTTTTTATTAAATTTGTTATGTTTTTTTGTTCATCCTCATCTCACATGATTATTTGTATATATTAGTATTATTACATTTTAGGTTTAAGTTTTAGTAATTTAATGTGCTCGTTGGTCTTTTTCCTTATTTTCTTTCTTTTCTATATTAATATAACATATTTTTAAAAGCTAAATATATAGTTTTAGTTCCGATGTTTAGTGTTTACTAATTGTATGTGCTTATGTCCTTTTTATTATTTTTTATATATCTAACTATTCGGTTTTATTGTTTTATTTTTGTTATCATTTATTATTTCAGTTTTAGTTTTAGGTCCGTTTTAGTTTTTATTTGTTTCCAGCTATAATTTAGTTCTTTTAACTTAACTATTTTAGAGTTGCATATGCACCTTCTTATTATTTTTGCATAAGGTAATTTCATCTAGTATTCTCTATTATTATTATTATTATTATTATTATATATAATAATACTAATTTAGTTTTTTGTAATTTAATGTGCTCTTTTGTCCCATTTTTTTCTATTTGCTTTTCTTGCATATATATAGATATAATTACCAATATTTTAAAAGCTCCATATATTTAGGTTGAACTTATTTCAGTACAGTTTAGTTTTCAGTGTTTCATGTGCTTTTGCATTATTTCTTCTTCTTAACTATAACTATTTAAATTTTCTGTATTTTTATTTCATTTTAGTTTTTAATGGTTTTTTAGTAACATTGTTATGTGCTTTTTGTAATTTTCTTCTTTTTTTAATAACTATATTTTTTAATAACCTGTAAAACTTTTGGTTCCTTTTTTATTTCATTAATTTTATTTTCAGTTTTTGTAGCATTTTTTATTTCTTTTTTTTGTACTATTTAGAGTTTGTTTAAATATTTTTTTCAGTTTTAGTGTTTTAATTGGTATGTGCTTTGCCATTTTATATATATTTTTTTTATATATAACTATTTTAGGTTTTATTTTTTTTATATTTATCATTATTATTTCCGTTTTTTAGTTTTAGGTCAGTTTTAGTTTTTATTTGTTTCCCATCTATTAATTTGTAGTGCCTTTAACTTAAACTATTTTAGGAAGTTGCCTAGGCAACCTTGTCTTATTATTTTTTTGCATATGTTTTTTCATTCTAGTATTTTCTATTATTTCTTATTATTATATAAATAAAATGTATATTATTTATTATTAATCTGTGTTTTATTTTAGCTTTATTTCAATGAACAAAAGTGTGTGATAGTTTTAGTTACCGATAATAACCCCTTGTGGTATCACTATTGCTATTGCTAATATTTGGGTTAGTGATCTGAGTGAATTTTGACACATATCTGTAATTCATCCAGCAGCATTTATGCCCTTTAATTACAAACAATGGCTCCAGTTGTGCAACGTGTTTATGAGTTTGGTCTTCCTTTATCCCGTCGGACACGTTTTCCTCATAAGATGCAAAAAATCTAGCTTGTGTTTAACATCTTAATTCTGTTGCCTTTTAAACTAATCTCAAGGATCCCACTAAAGCTTCACACACTGGCTGAGACATTATAAATCTCATTTAAATTCTGAGGCGGTCTTTTAAAGCGCCCATCCTCAGAGCCACTGGGTTATTTAACGTCCAAAATTTACCACTTACAGCATTTTTAAGCTTTTTTACGAGTTTGTAAAGCCCTTGACAAATCCCGCTTTTACAAATTCAGATGTGTCCTCTTAAAATGAATTTAAAACCCCATAAAGCCTCTGCCACATAAATCCCCAGCTGAAATGCATTTAAGATATGATTAAAGATGTGACATGCTCTCTAACTCATGTTTTATGTTTGTTGTTCGCCCTCAAAGGTCAGCTCTTAATGACATCGAGCACGGGCTGCAGGTTACCGAGATTCGAGCGCTTTTATAGGGAAACGAGCACCTGGAAACATGCGGCGGATGAGAGAAATCTCTTATAAATGCTATTTATGACCACTGGAGAGGGAACGAAAGAAGAAAGATGACATTCGGGATGCTGTTTAATCAGCCAAAGAAACAGCGCAGGGTAATTTGTTTTCACAGAGGAAAAGAGTCATCGATTATTCTGACGCGCTTTTCCCATCAAGTCTTCTCGTCTTGAGCTTGTTAAGGCCACGCTTGTATTTTATGTGCACGCGCACCACTAATATATCCCGCGGACTTATTAAAGCTACTCGACAGTCGTTCAAAAATCATTCATTAGACATCTGCTATGGGCTAAACGGTCTGTGTAATCTTTGCTCAGTTTTGCGGAGTGTCATTAAGTGCTAATCAAAGCGTGCGATGGCGATAGCGATGATATGTGCGGCTTTCAATACCACCGGTCTGATAAATGCATGTGTGTGTGTGTGTGTGTTTTCTTATTTGCTTCCCCAGCGCCGCAGACGCTCGATCAAAGCCAGATTCTGAGTAATCAAACTGTCGTCATGCTTTATGCCACGGTTAACCCTTTATAATGGACCCATAATCCTGCTCCAAAACCCATTTCTAGAATAAAACTTCAATGGTGGAAACTGGATATTCAGCACTTTTCGACACCGAAAAATACAATTACAGGACATGGTCAGATGGTGAGCTTGTGCCTGAGTGATTTAGGGACATGTAATAATTCATAGCGGTCAGCTCCAAAGCTTCATGTATGATTCAGGATTTTGTGGCATTTGGATTGAAATATTTAAGAGTAAGATGTAAACAGCGAGAGCTTGAAAAACAGGGGTGGAATTCTGGGGAAAAGACGTCTGAGAGAAATACTGCGCAGTAATGTAATATGGACTGCTGGATAGTGTAATTATTTATAACACACAGTTGGGTCATTCCGTGTCAAATCAACCAGAGGTCCCCAGCTCAAATTTTTGATTTTGCTAATATTTTTTCTGAAGAAAAATAAGCATGTATAGTGATAAAAGCCAAAATATTAAATATAATGGATGAATATTTACTGAGTAATCCACTATTTTGTAGAAGGGGGTCAAAATGGCAATTTTCACCCGAGATTCAATGGTAAAAATTACTTTAGAAAGATTGCAGCATCATTATGTTATTTTTTACACAGAGATTAGTTGGTCTGTTAGTAAAATATGTTGACTTTAGTAATCTTTGTTGCATTATGTGCCAATGGTGACCATTCAAAAATGGAGAAAGAGCACTTTTCAAGTGTTTTCTCCAAATTTTGCATGCCTGTAACTCAAAAAGTATTAAAGATATTTTAATTCCCTTTTAGATATTGGGTCTTAGCAAACTTCCCTTTTGGCATCTTCATTTTTAAGGCCATATATGGTTCGGTTCCAGAGGTAATGGAATTTCAATATGGCTCCAGGAGTAAATTGTTCAATTGTAACACATTTTCAGTGGTCAAAAACTTCCCAGCCTCACCACTTAAATACTCAAAACATAAATAGTATAACATTAAAATAGCAATGCTCATTTCCAGTATTCAGCTAAGGGAGTTAGCCACTAATCTTTCCCATATTTTTCGTGCACAGTATCCAAATCTATATACACTGATCAAAACTTGATTTGCTTCCAGTTTCTGTAGAGAGTTCTAGATGACCATTTCTCTCTCCTGCTGCCAATCACTAAATACAGATATACTGTATAATATATATATATATATATATATTAGCGGATTTCCCTCTCCATGACTCCAGTTTGAAGGGAGCGTATATGTTCCATACAAAGGGCATTTAAGTGTGCGAGACGTGAATTTAAAAATTTTATTTATTTCAACGGATTTCCCCTGCTCAGGGATTAGGGAGCAGTGGACACTGTGTAGGGAGTGTGTCAATCGGAACACAGTTCATGCACGGTGCTCACTTCTAACAGGTTGATCTGAATCAGGTGTGTTAACAAAGGGAGACGTGCAAAACATGCAGAGCGGGGTACACGAGGACTGGAATTGAGAACCGTTGTTCTAGAAACAATTCTTAAATCTACACGACGTAGCTGGGCGCCGGGACCAGATGACCGAAACGGCACATCCCCGGGTGTGCCTATACTCATGAAGAAAATATTTATGTCGAATTTTAAAGACTGGCGCGACCACCTAAATGCTGTTTTTTTCACCTCGTGCCCAAACCTTTGTTTGCGGCCATTCCGAAAGCGGATTAGTCTGAAACAGTGTTTGCAATTTTTTTTAAACTACCAAAAAAAAAAAAAAAATCTGTTTATGAGCATTAAAACCCCAATTTGCTATTGTGTGCTGTGCGTTTTACTGAGGACAGCTTCCACAACACGAGGGATTACAGTGCCGGATTCGCCAAAAGCTTTTGTTAAAAGACGGAGCAAGGGGTGTGGCAGTACTGAAACACCGTCTAAGCTGTTCACCAATCACAAAACGCACTGGGACAGCTAACCAATCAAAACACATTTCATTTTTCGGAAGGCGGGCATTCATCAAACCCGGAACTAATCCAGCCGTTTGTGCCAGGCTGGGGAGAAAGGTATTTTAGTAATGTAAATTATGTGAAAAATAATGTTTTTTTTTTCGAACAACCTAGTATGAGAGCATGTTTTAGTACACCCCCGAAACAAAATCAAGACTTTGTAAAAGAACATAATAGGGACCCCTTTAAGGCTGTTTTTTTTTTTTAATGAATGAATTTTCTGAAAATTAATAAATTTATTCTCAACATTTTATTTAGACTTTTTTCCTCAAAATTTAATAACCTTACTTTTTTATTTTAATCTCGAGATGGTTTCATTTTTTTATTATTGCTTGGCGCTATCAGTGTACTCTGTTCATGAAAAAAAAAATAGTGTAGAAACAGTTTTTATTCAGAAATAGTACATTTCACAAACAGAAGTAGCACATTGAATTAAACATGAAATTTTGAAGTAGAAAAACAGAAATAGTATTTTCTTGAAAAAAAAAATCTAATAACCCTTGTTTTATTTGCAACTTTGAAAAATATTATTTTACAATGAAAAAATTTGTGCAGCCAACTTTTTAGCAATATACATTTTTGTTAAAGCACTGTGTTTATGTTCTATTTTTCTAAAAGTGTAGAAATAGCTGAAAATGCTAATTTTCTTCCAGTTTAAGGACTTTAGCCCTGAAAACCGCTATACTGCATGTCAACAGTTTTTTTTTTTTTTTATCATTGAAGTCGGTTTGGGAGAGCAGAGATCACAGAGATGAAGCAATCTACTAGCTTCTATGCTAGGCTGAGTCACCTTTTCCCATATATATCAACCCGAGGATTCGGGGTGACTTGTGCCGTAAACAGATGGTGAACCGACAGCTAGACACCCGTTAGACAATCGAGGAAGAACCAGAGCCTCCTGTTCCCATGGATATTGGCACAGGATGCCGTAGGGCTCATGGTAATAGCGGGGAGTTAGCCAGCAGCCAGGTACGCTGTAGACAAACACCAAATCAAAGCCGAGTCTCCCGTCTCGGCTACCGCGGAGCTCGGAAGATAACTAGCGGAAAGCAACAGCAAAGTCGCTCTCTGAGGAGATTTCTCACATTAGCCAGCCAGCGCGGATAGCAGTTTGCACAAAGTCACACGGAAAACAGTCTGAGAAAAACAAGTCATCCGAAACTTCCAGGAGTTTCCGAAAATGTAACATGGTAACCACAGCTTCCACCGATATTCCATAGTTACCATATAAATGGTGCTAACTTGGCATTAACAACCACTGTGATTAAAAAATTAACTGATATTATGTGAAGCATTTTTTGGTTAAGGTTATACAGATGTAACTATGGAAGTCCTAAAATGTTGCCGGTTATCATTTTATTTTCTTGTTTTATTGTGACCAAATAGTTTTAATATTCTTATTCTCATCAACTTAACATGAAAACATTTTCTTGTGACCACAACTACTTATACTCGACAAATTAAAAGTCCCTGTCACGTTTACAAGGTGCTTAATTGCAAATGCTTAATCAAAAACGCAACCAAATAAAACATGAATATAGAATAATAAATAGAGAAAAATTATCTTTTTTGAAGTCAGCAGTGGTGGACGAAGTACACAAATCAAGTACTTGAGTAAAAGTTCAGATCCGTATAATAAAATATTACTCCAGTAAAAGTAAAAGTACTCTTTTTTCAATTTTACTCGAGTGAAAGTACAAAGTACTTGATTTTTTATGTACTTAAGTAAAAAAGTACCGATGTTTATTTTGCGGTTTTATATAGGCTACTTTTATCATTTTTATAATCCTACTGCTCAAAATACCTGGGATTTTCCCAAAATAACCAATAAGGAAATAATGAATATAATAAGGAAAATATAATTATATTTTCATTATGATTTTTTTTCTTCTCAAACCTTGTATGTTGTGTAAAAACACCCGGGCCAAATGTCCCCAGAGGGCATCACTCCCACTTTGATAATTACTGTAGTTAACATGTTCTGAACATCACATCCTTTATTTACCCCCAGATTTAATCTATTTAGGTGGTTGAATAAAAATATTTGGAATTTATTTCTAAATAATTACCTCAATTTAGCACCAGCAAGCTCGTTAGCTAAACAGTAAGCATCAGCTAACATTATTGACTTATTTTCAGCATGGTTATGAATAAACATTTGTCTACTCGGCTAGTTGATCAAGATACATAGTAACTTAGGCTATGTGTGCTGACAAACAATATAAAAACAGATGTCATTTAGGGCTAAATGCATAGCATTTTAGTAAAACTGCTAACGTTACAGCAGCGGGGAAGATGAAAGTGCATGAGTTATTTTATTTAATCTGTGTTATTTAAATGTTTTTTTACCTAAAACATAGAGACACTGATGTTAATGTGTCCTGCATAAATATGATTTTCAGTTACAATAATTAATCCTAAAATTCGACATTAGTAACTTACTTTTAACAGCATCAGACATGCGCGCGCTCACAAGATCTCCCGGTTCTTACGTGTGAAAAAAATTCAGTTCACTGGACTCGCACAAACAACGGAGTTGGTCGACTCGAGAACAGCTGCAATGCATTTCCTTCAAATCGTGTAAAAATCGTTTGGTGCGATTTTTTGCAACCGAATTGAATGGGCTTACTGAAAATATCAGTTCGGTTCCCATGAATCAACACCGCTTCTGCGTCTCAGATCACGTGGGTGGGATATTTATTATAAGGGAGTACGATACGTTGTTTAGGAAATGATTAAGAAAGTTACTCAAAATAAAACTATTCCAGTAAAGTACAGATACTTGAAAATGTACTTAAGTACAGTAATGAAGTAAAACTACTTTGTTGCTGTCCACCACTGGAAGTCAGTCTGTATGTTTGTCCCAAGAAGGTTAAAAACTGGTCATGGCGTCGCTAATATTTTTTATTATTATTATTATTAAGTATTAATTTAATAATAATAATTTAAGAACAGTGACTATGTCTTAATAAATCTTAATCTCTCTCTTCATTAAATGGAATAAAAAAAGGATACATATTATCTTGATGTTTGTCCTGTACTTTTGCTCCACAAGGTTTAAAAGTTTATATTTTTATTATTTTATTACTTAATAATAATAATATTATATAATAAAATAATTTAGGACAGTGACTGTATCTTAGTAGAAGTTAACCGATCTATTATGTAAAATCTAAATTTCTTTCTTTCTTTCTTTCTTTGTTTTTTTTTTTCATGTTTATTAAACTTGCCAGGTTTAGTGTAGTTTTCACGCTGTTAAATATTGGATCTCATATATCCGTGGCAGCTACTCGTGAAGAGGTTGATGATATTTATAATGTGGATTTTGTCACTTTTTGGCTTGTTCCTACATACTTTTGCCCCTGATTTTTATTTTTTTCCCTTGAATGTCGTGAGTCATGTTGGAGTTTATTTTGGCTCGGTTTAAGGTTTAGTACTCTTCACTGCAGAATGTTTTGAAAACTCTTCAGAGAAAACGAACGGTTTTCTGCTGCAGTGCAGACTTTATAACTGAGACTTTCTGTATCTGTACTCACCTACACCTTCTTTCTGCCATTTCTGTGCTTTCAGCCATGTCCTCTTCTGATGTCATCTTATGTAATTTCTTACATAACAAATCCTCCGCCTCTCAATCCCATTTTTGACAGTGTAATTCTGCTCCTGCAGCCTCTGATTTGGATGTAATTGTTTCAATCACAATGTAAGAATAATTTATTCTCTAGAAAATTACAAATTCATTAGGGAGAACTATGATTTCTCCAAACCAAATCCCCACTACTGTCTGTCTCTCTCTCTTTCTTTGTTTCTCCAAACACCTGTCCTTCCCTTCCCACGCCAGCGGACACATCTGACACTGATATGCATGACTGCAGGTAGTATTTCAGTTCAGGTGCATGTGGGGATTCACAATTCCAGATGTTTAGTGGTCATTTGTCAAGAAGTTGACATGACTCACACGACTGACTGCTAGTTAAAGAGATAGTTCACCCAAAAATGAGCGTTCTGGCGTCATTTACTCACTCTTATGTCATTCCAAATCTAACTGACTGTCTTTCTTCTGTGAAACACTAAAGACATATTATGAGCAATATTCAGTTTTTTTGCAATGCAATGAAAGAGGAAGGTGCTTTTGTTGCCAAGCAAGGACAAAAAAAGCTGCATAAAGCTTCAAGTCATATGATAGATTTATGTGAAGAAAAGAGCTCAATTCAAGCCATTTTTCACCTATAATCTACATCAGATCTCAGAAACTTTTCATTGTGTTTAATTGAAGAAAGAAAGAAAGAAAGAAAGAAAGAAAGAAAGAAAGAAAGAAAGAAGAAAGAGAAAGAAAGAAAAACTTAGAACATGAGGGTACGCTGCAAAAAAAAGAAATACCTTTTTTAAAGTTTTTATGTACTTTTGCTCTAGAAGGTTAAAAACTGATATAATGTTCATTGAAATAATACTAAATAATAAAGAAATGATAAAGAACTGACTGTATCTTAATATGACTTAACTGATCTGTTATGTAAAGTGTTTATTAAATTATTTTACTTTATAAAAAATCCATTGGAATATGATTTATGATAGCAGCACTATATACTGTAGGTGATACGCACTAAAGCAGAATAATAATAATGTGCTGCAGCTAAGCTGTAAAATATCTGTTTTTTTTGCCAAGCTTCAAAAGGACAAAAAAAGCAACATTACAGTAGTCCATATGGCTTGAGCACTGAATTTCAAGTCAAATGATAGTGTTGGGTGAGGGAAAAATTGAAGTCATTTTTCACTTATAACCTACATCAAAGCTCAGAAACTTTTGCTTAACAGAAGAACAGAAAGAAAATGGTTTTGGTCCATAAATGATGACAGTACTTTCATTTTTGGGTAAAATATTCCTTTACAACAATCAAAGGATACATTTGCACAATATACTGTATGTTTGCTGAATCTGTAAAGTAGGATGAATTATACACCAAAGTTTAGGTTGCACCAAAAAAGATGGCGTTATGCAAACAGCACTAATAAACCAGTGATACGCATTGCAAATACACTAAACCAATTGCAATGGCGTTTTCAGTTATGTATAATAATAATAGTGTTGAGCGGCTAAGGCTGTAAAACATCTTAGTGTTTTTTTTGCCAAGCTCCAAAAAGACAAAAAAGCAACATTACAGTAGTCCATATGACTTGAGCACTACATTTCAAGTCAAATGATAGTGTTGAGTAAGGAAAAACACAAATTGTCATTTTTCACTTATAATCTACATCAAAGATCAGAAAATTTAGTTTAACTGAAGAACGAAAATGGTGTTGGTACGTAAATGATGACAGTACTTTCATTTTTTGGGTAAAATATTCCTTTAAAACAGTCAAAGGAAAAATTTGCACATTATATGTTTGCTGAATATGTAAAGTAGGATGCACCAAAGTGTAGGTTGCACCAAAAACTAATAGCCGTAAGCTCCCAAAGGACAAAAAAGCAACATTACAGTAGTCCACATGACTTGTGCACTGAATTTCAAGTCATATGATAGCATTGTGTGAGGAAAACAAAAACAAATTTAAATAATTTTCACTTTTAATCTGCATCAAAGCTCAAAAACTTCTCATTATGTGTTTAGCGGGAAGAAGGAAAACAGCATTAGAACAACACAGGGTTATGTAAATGACAAAACTTTCATTTTTGGGTGAAATATTTAAAACTGTCAAAGGGTGCATCTGCACATTATAAACGCGAGGAGTATATCAAGTAGGATAAGTTATGCAGCAAAGTTTAGGTTGATGTGC
Organism: Sinocyclocheilus anophthalmus; assembly: GCA_018155175.1. Lineage (NCBI taxonomy): Eukaryota > Metazoa > Chordata > Actinopteri > Cypriniformes > Cyprinidae > Sinocyclocheilus > Sinocyclocheilus anophthalmus. Next base: position 118,957 of record JADLZN010004945.1, read on the forward strand.
ATTGCCATTGACAAGCCGGTGATGTGCATTGACATGCATTGCAAGAACACTAGACCAACTGCAATGCCGTTATGTAGAATAATAATATTGTACTGCAGCTAAGGCTGTAAAACATCTTGTGAAGTGTTGGTGCGTTGGATTTGTCAGTCACAATCCGTGTATATCATTGCAGCCCTGGAGGGCTGTGTGTCTGGATGTGGCACCAGGCTCAGGGCGTCGAGAAGCAGCAGCTTTTAGCTCCCGAAATGGGGTATCTCTGGGGTATCGCATTCTGAGCGCTTCACCTCAAATGCAGGTTGATGTACACATGCAGAATCTTCACCGGAGCCACTTGAGCTTTGGGGTGAAAGAACGGCTTGATTTATGACCGGTCGCGAGCGCTGTCATGTCAGATGTGCTGCAGCATTCGCAACGGCGCGCTAACTTAACTGATTACGGCTCTTAGTAGACGCTTGGCCTTGGGCAAATGCCAGAGTGAGGAGGTGGATGGGTGTGTGTTCTTGAGTAGGTGGATTCTGAGCATTTCATGATGTAACCGTGCATGTGTTTGTATTTGAACGTCTCCCAACGCAGCGTGTCCGTAGGAGGAATATGCATCCCAAGAGGTAATGTTCCAGAAACTAGTGTTGTCCATTCTCCCAACTGTGAAATTCATTTTGAAATTATTTTAATTAAAGTCGCAAATTATGCAGACGTACAGCAGCTCGTCCTGCATCATTGGCTTTTACAGCGCTTCTGCTGTTCACAACTAGAAAATGGGTGGTTTTAAATTTTAACATTTCTGATTTTCTTACCATGTCCTTGCAAAGAGTTGGGGAAAATGAGACAGGAGCATGAAATATCTTTACTACAGTTAATCATTTTGTACCATTTAAAACATGCATGTTTCAGACTAATAAGGTAAAAAAGTATATAAAGGCTAAAAACCCTCATGTTGTGTTCTGGAACAGGTTTGCCACCAATGGCATAAGAGATTTTATTTTTGCCAAAATGCTGGTTAATGTTATCAAATTGGACTAAAATTTACTGACTTGGCTCACACAGGGCTATAAACAACTTACCCAGATAAAAAAAATAACAAAAAAAAATAAAAAAATTTAATTGATTTGGAACATAACCTTAAAGAGCTGTGTGGTGTTCCTTGTCAAACAAAAAGAAAATTCAGGTCCCTACAAAAAAATCAGAATCAGAAAGAGTTTTATTGCCAAGTATGTTTGCACATACACGGAATTTGTTTTAGTGTCACAAGCTTCCGGTACACAGAGACAACAACAACACACAGATAGTAAAAATAAGATGTGAATAAAATACATATGCATAAATATAAACCACAAAAAAAATGAATAAATTGGATGTACAGGTGTGGTATAGATGGAATAGGAATAGAATAAAATAAAAAAATTATATAGGTTCTTGTGCCTATACCGTACTAATTGCATACATATGAGTGAGAACATTGTAACTGTCAGAGGTAAATTTGTACTGGGGAAAGAAAACTGTTTTTGTGCCTGGCGGTCCGGGTATCTGTGTCTCTGTAACGTGCCAACCAGATGCAAAAGTTCAAATAAAAGGAGATGGCTTGGTATGTGAGTTAGACCAGAGGTTTTGCGAGCCCTTTTCTTCACTCTGGGATGATTACAGTTCTTGTGGGTGGTTGTAGGCAGGGGTTGCACCAAGTAATCATTTTCAGACAGTATCCGAAAACCGTTCTTGTTCAGTCTTTGATGTCTGATTTTGTAGCTAACCAAACAAGACAGTTAGTAGAAGTGACACAGAACAGACTCGATGATGGATGCTTGGATAGAACTGTGTGAGCAGCTTCTGTGGCAGGTTGAATTTCCTCAGTTAGCGAAGGAAGTACAACCTCTGCTGGGCCTTTATATCAATGGAGTCAATGTGAGTGTCCCACGTCAGGTCCTGAGAGATGGTGGTGCCCATGAACCTGAATGACTCCACTGCAGTCAAAGTGCTGTCCATTATGGTGAGTGGGGGGAGAGCAGGGGGTTCCTCCTGAAGTCCACGGTCATCTCCACAGTTTTGAGGGTGTTCAGCTCCAAATTGTTAAGACTGCACCAGACAGCCAGATCTTTAACCTCCTGTCTGTAAGCAGACTCGTCTCCATCCTTGATGAGACCGATGGCTGTAGTGTCATCTGCATACTTCAGGAGCGTGACAGAGGGGTCTTTAGACGTGCAGACGTTGGTGTAGAGGGAGAAGAGCAGTAGGGAGAGAACACAACCCTGAGGGGTGCCAGTGCTAGGGTGGTGGTTGATTGAGATGTGAATTTACCAGTTACTCATAGCGGTTGCATATCTGTCAGAAAGGTGGGATCCATTGAGGAATAGAGCATACGGGACAGAGAGAAGGGTTAGTTTGTTTCTGGGGAGTGGTCTAGGGATGAAGATGTTGACACTGAGCTAAAGTCCACAACAGGTCCTCACCATAGTCCCTGTTTGTCTCCAGAGTTGCAGGATAGAAGTGCAAGTCCCCTATTGACGGCAATCATCCACGTAGCACCGTTTGCTCGGATAAGCAAATGCAGGGGGGAGTCTAGAGTAAACGGGATCCAGCATATCATCAGAATAAGCCAACACAAAACTCGCAAAAGTCTCATGCAACAGACGTTAGGGCCACAGGTCAGTAGTCATTAAGTATATTGTATCTTGGGTTCTTGGGGACGGGGATGGATGTGGAGCTCCGAGTCGATCTGTTGACGATCACTGTATGAGAAAGACTGGGGCAGATTGAGTCAGCCGTGCAGGTTTCGAACAGGCGAGGGGTACACACCCGCGGGACATGGTGCTGTTCTATCTCTTGATTCTTTTTATGAAGACCCTGGCACACTCATCCTCAACGAGCTGAAATAGAGTGGGGGAGAGGGGGGTTTGCAGGAGTAGGGGGTGATGGTAGTGTGGAGAGAGGTTCAGACAGAGGGTGTGGGGCTGTTAGCTGGAAGTTTCAAATATCTACAGTAAAACTCATTCAGGTCTCAGCAAAGTTGTTGATGGCCCTCAGTGCTGGGGGAGGGATGTCTTGTTGTTGGTGTGCATGTCCTTTCAAGACACTGTCCCACACTGATGCGCTCATCGCAGACAAACTGGTAGTTACTAGTTTGAGCGTAAGTCAGTTCTTGAGCACTCGAATATCTTTTTCAGTGTGTTTCTGGCCTGATTGTATAAGACTCTGTCCCCCCTTTTGTAGGCTTCCTCTTTGGCCTGACGAAGATGACGACGTTTTGCTGTAAACCATGGCTTATCACTGTTGAATGTTAAATGAGTCCTGGTACATGTCCTGGCACATGTCTTCACAGAAACTGATATAAAATGTTACACTCTCTGTGAGCTCGTCCAGAATGTTGGTGGTGACTTCATACAAAAACAACTCAATCAGGACACAGTCGAAACAGGCTGCATACCTGCTCTGTGATTCGTTGGTGCCATCTCTTTCAGAACTTTACTAAGGTGGTAGCAGATTTAAGTTTATGCCATGATAAGTCAGTAACAAGATGAAACCAAAGGCAGTGGTCAGAGACGTCCTACACGCTGCTCTGGGGAAACACGATCAAGAAAGAGAATATGCATCCATTTAAGTGGAGTAAGCAAGGAGTCCAAATAAGTTACTGTCTCATGGCGGGACATGTACGAATGCTGTCTGTATTTTGGCCAGTATCATGGGAAAGGATGTGCTTATTTAAAGTCCCTGAGAATGATTATAAAACAGACGTCCGCGGTTGTTGTGTTCTGTCTTGTGATCAGATCAGCGGTCAGTAAAAGCTGAGCTCAGCGTGTGTGCTTGCGGAGGAATGTAAATACTCTCGAGAATGAACGAGTGAAACTCCCGCTGCCAATAGTACTGCTTAGTTAATGAAAAGCGCTTCTAGATCTAAACAGCACATCTTCTTTAACGCTGTAAAATCTGTACACCACCTCTCGTTGATGTAAAAGCATGTCCCGGACACGCGCACAAGCCCAGGGAAGACGTCAACGCGCTGGTGCGCAAATGCGCTCTTCAGCCCAGGTTCTGTGAAACACAGAGTGTAGCCAGAGTGTGAAAAAATCCTTATTTTGTCCGGGAGAAGCAGAAAGTATTGTCCGTTTGTAGGTATAAGAGTGAGAAGATATGAATATGGACAAATGCGCACATAGGAGCAGCCTAGTTAGTCTGGAATAACGCGCCATACCTGAGCTTCCAGAGCACGCCAGCTATCTTCCCCCGTACGGGCGATGTCTGAGGCTTGATCAGCGCAGCAGAGCAGCTCCGTCAAACTTACAACGTTCAGCCAAAAACGTTCCTAAATAAACTAAATCGGATAGCACTTGTTTAATGGAGAAGATCGTATAAAATGTGGTTTAGTCTGCCTAATGATTCAGAGCTCATCCCTGGAAAACTGATCGTGTTGAGAAAACAAAAAAAACAGGAAAAAAAAAAAACGGAACACAAAAACAGATACAAAACACTGGAGAGCACAACAACAAGAAGGATGCCGTTCTGGCGATATCACACAAAGATTGTAAAATCATCTCTACTAAATGATAATTATAACCAAATTTGATGGACAATCGTTAGTTTGTAGTGAAACATTGCAAAATGAGGATCCACAAATAATGCTTTTTCACTCAAAAAACTGAGGCGCATAAGCTCAGATCAATGAGACCAATCAGTTTCCAAGCTATTTAAAAACCCAGGACCTCTCCTTTGGACAACGAAACACCAAATTAGGTAAAGGATTTTCAACAAAATCTTTTTTTAGGACAAAACCAGCTAAATATTTTAAGATATAGCATCAACTAAAAGCTGCTGAAGTCTTTTATTGCGAACTGTCGGCATTGTAAATCATAGTTTAGAATTAAATCAATGATAAATCAGTTATGAAAAGAAATACAAAACGTGATCATTGAAAAAAAAAAGCTGAAAAAGAGACTGGATCCAAGTTTTAGTGATAATATAGCGTTATGAGAGATTTACAAGCAATATTTGAACAAACGGATCATTTTTGACCAGGAACACCAAATTAGGTAAAAAGAAAATTAGGACAAAACTAGCTGAATATTTTAATTAAAGCTATTGAAATATTTTATTGGGAGGAACTGTTGGCACTGTATATCATATTTTCAATAAAACCTACAATCAATCAGTTCCAATAAGAAATGCAAAACCTGTGCTAATTGAAAGAAAACAAGTGATGGCGGTAGATTGAATCAAAAGATTACGTGTGTTATTATACGAGATAAGAGATTTACAAGCAATTTTTAAAAACCAGGTTATTTTTGATCAGGAATACCAAATTAGGTAAAGGATTTTCAGCAAAAATTATTTTTAGGACAAAACCAGCTAAATATTTTTAGATATAGCATCAACTAAAAGCTGCTGAAGTCTTTTATTGCGAACTGTCGGCATTGTAAATCATATTTTTAAACGTGCGATTCAATTGCATGTTTTAGCGATGTGCATCAATGCAAGAAAGCAAAGTATGAGTGATAGTGTGACACAGCTGAACTGAAGGGCAGAGTGACATATCCCACTCTAATCCATTACTCCAGCCACGCGGCCCTCTGATGATATGAAGGTCAGCATGTATTATAAAATCCCCCATCAGTAAAATAGATGCTTCACATCTCAGTGTGCTACAGCCTCAGCACTGGGAAAAGCACCACAGGTTTCTGCTATGTTACGCTTCTCTCTGCAGCCCATTTCAGTAAACATCTTATTTTTTTTCCAGTAGTGGTGGCAAACATTATGTTTATGAGGCTTTTGGTGGAATAAGAAATTCACATCAGGTAGGACAGGTACAGCGGAGGGCTGCGGCTTTAGCCCGGGGTAAAGGGAAACAAGAGCATGGCATATGAAAATGTGAGGTGGAGAGCAAAACCTGCTGCAGCATTAATGCAGAACATTTCCAAAGCCCAGCAGTCAAGACTTTAGGGCTTGACTTATTTGAAATAAAGCTGCATATGCGGTTGCACTCATTATTGAGGATTTGGCAACCCAAGGGTCACCAGAGGTCAAATTAAATAGGAACAAAATATGCAAAATATCCTTCGCATTGCCATTAAAGAGTTTGGGGATCAGTAATAAATGAATACTTTTATTCTGCAAGGATGCATTAAAATGATCAAAAGTACTACAGTTATAGAAGACACCCTTTCTAATTTTAACAACTAAAGATTTATACTCTAAATAAATGCTGCTCTTGTTTAACACACTTGCATTCATTCAAAATATATGATAGCATTGCATCAACTATTTTCAACATTAATAATAGGTTGTTGAGCAGTAAATATGCATATTAGAATGATTGATTGGTTATTTATTTATCAATACGTTAAATCGCTCAAAGTGACCTTCAGATATCTGTAATGTTAAAAGATTTATATTTCAAATGAATGCCATTCAATTGGAAAAATTAAAAATTAAATACAAATTTAAAACACTATTTAGCAACACAAATGTTCTCAACATTGATCAATATCTGAAATGTTTCTTAAGCAGGCAAAGATCAATTGATATGATTTCGAGGATCGTGTGACACTGAAAATTGGAGTAATGATGCTGAAAATTCAGCTTTGCATCACAGGAATAAATTACATTTTAAAATATACTCAAATAGAAAACAGTGCTTTTAAATGTTAATAATATTTCAGAATTTTACTGTATTTCTGATCAAATAAATGTTAGCTGTGGTAGCATGAGTATTACAGTTTGTTTGACAAAATAAATCATTTGAAAAAATCTTTACTGGACCCAACGTTTGAAGAGTAGAATCTAAAAAATAAATAAGCAGCGGTTCATACAGGGCATGCATTCAGTTTTTAATAGTCTGTGCATATGCACATCATATGAACTTATTTGGTTGCGTGCCACGTTTTGCTGTTACTTCAGTGTCTCGTGTCATGAGCGGCTCTTTTTTTAAGATGCTGTCAAACTAAAAGTAGTTAAACTTTTAAAAACATGTCTCGAGACCCTGTGTTCTGTTCCGTTGCGGTTCGTCTAGCTGTTTTTAAATGCAAGACTTTTAAATCCTTTAATTAAAAAAACATGGGTAAATACCACAGAGCTCCTGTCAGAAAGTACATTTCTCTGTGAAAATCTCTGGCATTCAGTCAACCGGTTGAGATCAGAACAAATGCACGCAACTGATGAACTAAAAAGATACAAGTTTGTATTGTTATTGTTTGTATTGCAATAAAACCACTTCTTGCTGAAGAAATGTAGGCATAAATATGTTGCTATAGGTACCCTGTATTTACATTGATTACGGTATTTTTCATATCCAAACGCAACTGCATGATTCTATTGTTGTCAGCGGTATTCTGTTAATGAAGCATATGACCCTGGGAACCATTGGCATAACCTACAGTGGCAAGATATGGAAAGGTTTTTAACCAGACCATAAGGCACCATCGCCTCGTGAAATTATGCAGACAAGCAAACTGATATAACAAGCCTCCAGGTGTCCTAAGGGTCATAGTATCCTTCTTTTCCAATGGACAGTGCAGGAATTACTGGCATCTGCCCTGGGCCCTCAGACTGCCTGAGGCTTCAACAGCAAGGTCAGACTATACTACCATGTGCAGAGTGCTTGATGACAACTAAAATGATTATTTGTTTGTGTTGAATATTTTAAGTTAGTTAATGAGTCATTCATTTTTATTACATTGCATTTTTTTTTGCATTGCATTTTATTGCATTGCACAAGCTTAGTTTTCGTATTTATTTAGATTTTGAAGCTTAGATTGTGTAATTTTATATTGCATTGTTGATGTACATCATTTTAGCTTTATTTATTTATTTTTTTGGTTTATTTTTTGAAATTATGGGATGTGTTTGCGATTTTTGAGGACATGTGCTTTATTTGCAAGAGGTTTAGTTTTTTTTGTCTGCATTTTTATTAATTTAGATATAATACCCTGATATGGACAAGTTTATTTACAAGTTGATCCAAAATAATTGGCCAGATGAAACATATAGCACTGCAAATTTAAGCACCGGCGCAATGTGTTTTTTAAACAAAAACGGTGTTGCTATGTGGGTGCAACGGCTGGTATTTAGTGTATATTGATTATATGTAATCTGGAAACATAATCAGATTCCAAAAAATTAAGTATTTGTAATTACATTATATTTGTATTTATATATATTTTTATATATTTTTTAAATGTCAGTTAATGGTCACACTGACAGGTAGACAAGTGAAATATTTATATTTTTAGTGTCCAAGTGTTGTTTTTATTTTAAAAGTCTTTTTTTTTCCTTCTTCAAGTCTACATTTTCATGATTTATTTAATTAGCTTTTCATTAAACTCGCGGACACTTTGCAGTTCCTTCACGAACCCCAGTTTGGGAACCCCTGATGATGTTGTTGATAACAGACAATGGAATATTTTTTTTCTTTTTGTTTTTTTACATCAACATGGTGCAAAATCATCCACTTCAAATCTATGCAATTAGGCCAAAAGTCATCTAAAAGTAATCAAATAGTAGTCAGAATACATTACTCAAGATATGCAATCTAAAAGATGGCATTACTAAAGTTAAACCGCAGTTTTCTTCCAGTCATGACTACAGTTTGTAAGTAATCTACGCAGTTCACGTCACTAAACTCAAAGTATAGTAAAGTGACACTATAAGACACCAGTTTGCCAATACATGTTTTCCGCATCGTGTGAAGTGAAATGTTCATCACTTTCCAGGCCATGACAGAAGCGTAGATTGACCCCATCTCCCGCAGCGGACTGTCAGAAATGGACCCGACTGAAAATGTCAAGCAGAACCGCAGGAACTCGGACCCCATAAGGGCCATGAACGGCGCTAATATCACGCTGGTGGCACTCCGGGTCAAACACAGTCTGTTTCCCTCCTTCCTCGATCTGCGTTTCAGCCAGAAGTTGCCGACATTATTTTGCTTGTCTTTGACAAAGCGTCCCTCAGATCATCCTCCCGGTGGAGCGTGATAAAACAGTTGTCTCTTGTCTCTCCGGTACACCGCCGCGACAGAGGCAAAGCCTAATCTGAGACTTAAGAAAGCTGTCAATTTGATCGCGGTCCCCTGCCAATTATCTCCTGCTGTTCTCCTTTGATACATTTTGAAATGTGGCCTTGTCCCCCTCCGCTATCTTTGCAGTGTCAGCTGCGGTTTGAACTCCGCGGAGAGCGTCCCGCACGGCTGTCCAAGCAAATTATTAATTGAAAGTGATCTGGCATCTTGTCACTCTCGACTCCCCTTCTGTTCATGTCTCTGACTGATGTCGACGCTCAGTGTTGTCTGGCACCCATAATGGAGTTTCGGCTCGTGTTTGAAGTGCCGGTAATCATGCACTGATGTACAAGATGAGAAGTTAGCGTTTTTAAGGTCAAAATGCTGTGAAATGCTGTTTAATTGCATTGGATGCATTTCTACCAGCTCTTCATCTGTGATCAAAGCTGTATATACAATGCAAGACAAGTAACATCACTGAGCTTTAATTCTCAGTTAGTTATTATTTGAATTTATTATAGTGCATTGCTTTGTATTCCATTGCATTTTTTTTTTTTGCATTGCATTACATAGTTTTAGTTTCTGTTTTTCATTTTTATTGTTTCGTTGCATTGCACTACACATTTTTATTAATTTTTTTAAATACTTCAAGATTTTATTGCTTTGCATTGCATTGCATAATTTTAGTTTTTGAATTTTTCAAATGTTTATTTAGTTTATTGTGTTGCATTACATTTTGTTTTGTGTATGACTTTTTTTTTTTGTTAGTGCGTGCATTGCCATGATTAGTTTTGTTTCTGATATAATTTTATTTACATTTATTTTTATGGATTACATACTACATTCCAAAAATTAAGTAATTAGCTTATATTATTTCACTGAACTGTATTACATAATTTAATTATTAATTACATCATTTTTGTTTTGATTCAATTGTTTTATTTTTATTATTTAAGGTATTTCCATTCATTGATAGCCATAAGGTTTTTTCAGATTGTAATGCTGATCTTACAAGAAGGTTTGAAGAGTTACTTCCCTAAGGGTGAAGCTTGTATTAAAAAGTAAAAATATTGTTCAGGCCAGGGTTGTCAGAAAGAAAGTTAAATTGTCTTTACTGTAAGAGAGATATAAGCCAAAGAAAGAGAAAAAAGAGAAGGAGTAAGGAGAGATTGACACCTAGAAAACTAATACAACAGCCATATTACAAAAAGACATTTGCATTGGACAAAGTGGTTAAGATATCCAACTGAGCCTGTAGTTCTCCAATTTTTTGTTTAACATCTAATTGACACGAAGAGCCTTGCAGTCACACAAGGCGTACACATATTTCAATTAATATTTGGCCTTCCATCGCTGGAATAATTTCTTTTGTCAGAGCTTATTTGGACTCTATTGTTGTAACAGCTTTGTTTTACGTTTATCAGCTGCTCTTTTTAGCAGGAAAACTTCAGTGATTATTGAAATAATAGTGTATCATTTTTCCGCTTCTACTGCAATTAATGCTTTATCGCCGCATGAAACCCTCGCTGAGAATGCAGGATGAAAAACATTAATCTTCGCATAATTCGTATTTATCGAGGCGTTTTCTAATGGCCTACATCAGCAGGGTTTTTTTCCTGGATGGTATGCTCTATTATAGGGTTTCAATTAATATTCCTAAGAGGGTTTTGGGGGGAAAATAAGGTCAAAGGAGATAATTTGTGTTCATTTCATCATAGTGAAACTAGTTTGAGAATAAATGCAAGTTGAGCTCCTATAAATTGGTTTGAATAGTTGGAATAATTCTCCAAGGACAGGAGCAGAAAATGAGAAACTGAGAAGCCATATGAACATCATTGTTGCAGGGCATCAGAAAGTTAAATCGTCTTTGAAGAGAGAAATAAGCCAAAGAGAAGCGTAAAGGGAAAGAGTTGACACTGGAAATGAGATCTAACCCAAATCAAGCCATTTGCGCTTGGCTTTGGCAAATCTTTAAAAATGGATGAATATGGGTTGAGCTACTATGTACAGGCTCGAAAAACTAATAATACATTGATTTATAATTGATGAAGCTTGCAAACATATGCAGAGTTATTAATTAATCAAAAGATTACATGATTGAGTTGATCTATTCACAGTTTTAGAGATTATATTTTATTTGTACATGAAAGTTGGTGCAAAAGCAAATGTCCTGCTCACTCGTCCATGGCTGTGGAGGATGGATGTGTGTGTGAGTGTGTGTGTAGGTGTGTGTGTGTAGAGGTGTGAACATATGTGTGGAGTAGGGTGTGTGTGATGTTGTGTGATGGGTTGGAACTGGTGTGTGTTAGTGTGCGTATGTCCTTTTATTACAATTATAAAAAAAATATTATGTATCTGTTAATATGACGATTATTTAGCTGTTTTCCTTTCATATGTGTGTCATATATGAAATGACTACAACAAACAAATATTTGCCATCACGAGAGATAGGCTTTTGGGACGTATTTTGGTCAAATTTCAACATTCTCTAGCAGCACACCCTGAAGGTTTCTGGAAAAAACTAAAACCTTCATCCTGGATAAACTTCTGATTGCAAAATCGAATCATGCAAGTGTGAGAAGTAATAGTAGACCGTTTGTACTGCTTGATTTGATTCATTCAAATTGTTCACATCAGAATAGCGTTCTTACAAATCTTCAGAAAACAGGTCTTTTGTTGCAGTTCCTAACAATGGAACTTTTTTATGTACTTGCCAAAGCATCTGTGGTAGAAGAGAACAAGTAGCTGTGTTTAGTGAGTGTAGGATGGGTCAGTATGATTGACAGGTAAAACGGCCAACCACGGCTTGTTTTGGACTGTGTGGACGGGACATTTATGACTCTTTTATTTTAGCCCGTCGATGATGACCACACCCAGCGTTGTCTAATAGTGAATAGCCTGACAGAATATCAGTCCCTCTACTTCATCTAAATTAGTCTGTACTGTGGCCATGTCTTAGATTAGAGGAAGGATGATGCATTGAATAAAGCGAACATTGATCAAAGGTGCGGGATTGTGCATGTCTTAGTTCAGCCTTTCCTTGCAACTCGAGACATTTATCAGCGTTAATGATTTGCATGTGTGTCACTGATATGAATACTATCAATTAATTAAAGGGAAAGGTTAATTAACCAAAAGTTGCACTGTTGGCGAAATGATATGTCAGAGATGACATGTTATTTTAATGTTCCATTCGTCAGGCCCCTGTGTAGATGGGAGGATGTGGTGTATGACACTGGCCAAACAACCCTAAGTACACAGATACTAATCATAAATAAATATAAAATAGGGTTATTTTATTTGTTTGTTTTAAAGGGGTCGTTCTCGTTAATGAGTGCTGCTAAAAAGAACAGTATTTGTGTATTTGGTGTAATGAAATGGGTTATGCGGTTTAAGGTTAAAAAAAACCATTATTTTCCACATAATGTACATTAGTGTTTCTCCTCTGGCCACGACTTCGGAAACGCTTTGTCGATTTTTACAAAGCTCATCGTGTCCTGAAAAAGCGGAAGTGTGCTCTGATGGCCAGCTATCAGACATTGTGAATGGCCCGAATTCCTCAAGGTGTTGTGACGGAAATGTTACTACGTCCTTAAAATATTGTGAGCCTGCGGCAACCAAGGCAAAACCACATGTGACGACCCCAGGGCGGGACTCGATTCGCCACGGTTGGTTGTTAGCAAAAAACCGATCTGGCGAATCCACAGCACAATAGTTGATGATTTCCTCATGTGACCAGCACCAGAGCAGATCTAGGCCATGACGAAAGCAGTAAGATATGTCCTCTTTTGGAAAGGCCAAACAAAGTAGTTTCGCTTTTCACAAAGAAACACACAGCGTCTCCACGACATGCCGGCGGCGGCGGCGGCAACAATACTACAGCAAGAATTAAAGTTACACCTTCTTTCTTTGCATAAACATTTGGACGGTGTTATGCAAATCTTCCCACATAGTGGCGTAGACATGTGGGGGGCGAGTTAGCAGGGGGTGTGTTAGAACGAGTCGTTTTAGGTAGGCGGGGCTGACTCTTAAATTTTATAAAGAATATCTCTTTGGATTGAGACTTTAGTCTTTGCAACTTCAACTACAGATCTTCTTTATGCACCAAGAGTTGTAACACTCCAAAGAGAAAGTGAAAAATTGATAAATCGCAGCATATGAACCTTTAATAGTTTTTATGTTTTATTCAGTTTTAAATGTTTATTTTACTTTTTAAAAATAATTTAAATGATACAACAGATTCGTATTTAAAATTATGAAATAAGTAATATGTATATTTATTTATTGTCACTATAAAATATGATTTTTATAATGGCCAATATATGTGTTTGAAAAAGTACCATTTGCTAGTATGACTTACAAAAAAAAACTAGACAACTACTTAAGATTCGTGTTTTGCAAACTGAAAAGGAAAAAAATGATAAATTTTATAAAATCAAACGGACAAAAACTTTTATTAATTATTTTCTAATTAAATGGAGTCGTTTCTAAGAAAGGGAAACACAAGAGATGACCGCGGTATTGGTTCTTCTGGGGGTTGGTGGTGGGTGGATAGTGGATTGGATTGTGGAATGGTTATTTTATAATAACTTCTATTATTATTTAATGTTCTTTCAACCGTTAACACTTCATGCAGAGCTTCTCAAAACTACAGCATTATTTGATTTGACTCCCGCGGCGAGCATCCACACAGATCTAGAGAGGCGGATGAAACTTTATAGAAACGCCCCACGCCCCTGATTAGGTTCTCGGGAGGAGAAAGAAGAAGAACTTTGTAACTGCTTTCTGTCTCCTGCATTAATTGCTGACCGATATTTTCTTTTGTGGTATTTGAAAACCGAAGAGTTTGACTGGGTTGATATATAGACGTTTGCTTTGAGCATAATTGAAACTAAAACACATACTAACAAAAAGAGAAACAATAAATCTTATTTCCTTGTGTGTTTTACGATATATACTATATTCTATAGATTGACCCGACCACTAACTATATATAGATATACATGGGCGACCATTCGACATTCGCCTTGACTGTCAGCCTTTTCGCCGGTCCGTTCGCTTTTCCCCTCGGCCAAACTTCCTTTCAAAATTTATTTTTCTTTCCCCTTCTTAATTTTATTTTAAAACCAAAAAAAAAAAAAAAACAAAAAAAAAAACCAAAAAAAAAAAAACAAAAAAAAAAAAAAAAAGCAAAAAAAAAAAAAAAAAAAAAAAAAAAAAAAAAAAAAAAAAGTAATAATATATGGTGGTGTGGTGTATATATGAAAATAAATAAAAGCAAAATAATTTTTCTTTCTGATTTAAGCATCAAAACAATGCCCTATCGTATTGCAAAGCATAAAAGCAGTCAAACCTTGAATGGCGATGCTTCCCGTTTGTCAGTTGATGGTCTTTAATTTTTAACCAGAAATGTGCAAGCTGCTTTTCTGATGTTCACTGAAGTTTTCAGTGCCTTTTTCCCATGTCACTTGAAATGTTTCCGTTTTGAATCGTTACCAAAAGCGAGACACGTGAGGAAAAAATAAACGATCATTTGTGGGACTATATTCTGTCATAAATCGCATACCATTCATTGCTGAACTTTCTACCCACCGTTACTGGAAATTAAATTAAATTACGGGTTGATATGTCCCTGATCTGAATAAGTTACACACACTTGTGGTTCTCGTTGAATTAGATATCGCTTCGGGACCGCGTGCTTGTGCTGTGCTGTGGAGGTTTGGCCAGCAGCCAGGAGACGGCGTTCCAGAATTAACCAACATATTTTATAGTTCCGTCCAGTGCCAATACCTGCATTTTCGAGAGTGAATCCCGCAAAAGGATGTGGGTCATTCCCAAAACTTTGCAGGGTGTAGCCTATGTGTCCGAAAAACGAAAAGTTTCATACAAATCGAATGGATTATACCCAGAAACGTGCGCAAAAGCGAACCATTTATCACTAAAAAAAGCGTCAATCATCTTCGTTCATGCGATTTTACCAAAAGTTCTGTTATAATCAATGAAGCTCTCTTAACTGCTCAATGAATCTCTTATTTACATCATGTCATGCATTAATTAGGGGGCAAATTTTCATGAGGATGATTAAGACGGTTGCAAAACTGCACTTAAAAACTGCGGCGCTTTCAGCGAGGAGTGAATTCTGACATAACGTTTCTGATTGGCCATTGCGTTCAGAATCAACAGAATGTCTCTGTGATTGGTTACATGCCTAAAGCGCAATAAACAGCGTGAGGACTGACTGAGGGTATTTAGCACTTGGCTAAGCGCTCCAATTGCAGCAGGGCCGACATCAGGGATTCCATGACTAACAATTTGGGGGGGGCCAATTCCCCACCCACCCCACCCACCCCCCCCCCCCCCACCACCCCCACGCCCTAACATTTCAAAGCTGGCAACAGAACAGAACAATCTCCAGACCAGCACACCGTCTGCCAGTCGCTGCTATTGTGACCTGTGTGTACGATGTGATTGAGTTGGACACGAGCTGTGTATGAGGCGGTGGTGAACTCTGAGCTCAGTACAGGTGTGTTTCCTCCGTGAGCTTCCTTCAGGCTGTGCTTTAGATCACTGCAGTGAAACACCGGTGGCCAGAACAGCAGCTGAGAGTGTGAGGATGACCAGATGTGCCTCATATGTGAAAGATGTGTGCGGCTCATATCATGACCAGTGCTCACGCTGCTTATGATTAATACAGAAGATACAGTCAAGCATGAAAATAAAGACAATATTTGCTCTTTGGCTTGAATAGGGTCACATTCTGCTCTTTGTATAGTGCTTTATTTTCCCACTTTTGCTGTGTTTTTTTGTTGTTGTTTGTTTTGTTCTAAAATCAGTTGTAATTTAGCTGTCATGACCATTTTTTTTACCATTTCTCTAGTATTTTTACCAATAGGTGTTGTTTTTTTTAAATGTATGAGGTCATATGTTAATAAGCTGATGGTTGTGACTTCACTAGGCCTGCCATGAAGATTGCTGCTCAATGCATATTTGTGGTTTAGTTTCAATAAATGTTCAATGTGTAGACTATGTATCACCTCAAACTCTTTCATTTCAAAACAACAACAACAAAAATCTCAGATCAGCAGGAAATTATGCAGACAGTGTTACAGAAAGCAGTTACAAAGTTCTTTCTACCAGACATCGGCGGTTTCTATAAAGTTCATCTCCTCTCTAGAGCTGTTTTTGTCGAGTCGAGTTGAATCAATAATGCTGTAGTTTGAGAAGCTCGGCATGAAGTGTTGAGGGTTGAATGAACATTAAATAATAATAGCGGTTACTATAAAATAATAGTTCCACCCACAAGCAATAGAACCAATAAGTTTTTTCTTAGAAACTCCATATTATCATAAAATAAATGTTCCTATCTTTTATTAATAAATATATGTTATTTTCAGTTTTGCACAAACCCAATATAGGATGCTTTTTTACAATATGTTTGGGCCATTATTAAATAAAAATTGGCAGTATTTTGAGTTAACTTCTAGTATGAAGGTGCGACAAGAAGAAGAAGAGTCCCATATCTCTCAGGATCTTTTAAGACATTTAAAATATTTTTTAAGACATTTGGTCTTATTGCGACCAACCTCTGCAGTGATGGCACGTTGCGCGAGCCCTTGCTTGTGCGTCGGCTCAACAATCCTGCCACGTTCAAAGACAGAAAGCCTTTTTGCCTTTGCCATCAGGAGGTCATGACAGTGTGACTGCCTGAAGGACAATGACATGAAGGCCATATTTTTGCGCAGATTTTAACTTTTTAAGGCTGTGGTCTTAAACTTTTGATCAGCTGAAGAGCTGCCTGTTTGAGTTTAAATGCAGTTTTCAATAAATTGCCTATTCTCTATTTTTTGTCTCTTGCTCCTGTTTCTTCTTTTGGCATTTTGAAGCAGTACTTACAACCTGGTTACGATCCACCAGCGCGAAATGTGAATACTTGTAATGTTTCCCCAGTCTTAAGATTTTGTTCAGGAGTGTGTGTGTGTTGTGTGTGCGTGTGTGTGACCTTGGACCTCAAAACCAGTCATAAGGGTCAGTTTTTTTAAATTGAGATTTATACATCATCTGAAGCTGACTAAATAAGCTTTCCATTGATATGGTTTGTTATGATAGGACAATATATGGCCGAGATACAAGATCCAGATGAAAATCTAAATATTGAAAAAAAAAAATCGCTTTTAAAGTTGTCCAAATGAAGTTCTTAGCGATTCATATTACTAATCAAAAATTAAGTTAGGATATATTTACGGTGCGAAATTTACAAAATATCTTAATGGAAAATGATATTTACTTAATATTCTAATGATTTTTGTCATAAAAGGAAAATCAATAATTTTGACACATACAATGTATTTTGGGCTATTGCTACAAAATACACCAGCTACTTAAGTCTGTTTTGCGGTGTGTGGGTGTGTGTGTGTGTGTGTGTGGTGTGTGTGTGTGTGTGGTGTGTGTGTGTGTGGGTTGTGTGGGTGTGTGTGTGTGTGCACTACAACTAACATTTACCATGAATCATAAATCTCTTTGGTAAGCTGTTTTTCTCAAAACGCATAGTATAACAACATTTACTGAGGTTTATATCAAAGAAAAAAAAAAGAAAACATGCAAATTATGTTTTAGTCGAAAACTGGCTGCTTTTGATGGCATCAATGCGTGCTTCATCCGATACATTAATATAATTCTATGTTTGATATTGGACATTTAAGACATTCTAAAGCACCTTAATACGTTCTGTTGTCAGTGACTGTTGTTTCTGTAGATGCTTCATTATGTGGGCTTAAATGTGAAGGTGCAGGGGGAGTCAGCCGCATGGTCTCCATGCTCTTCAACAGAATCCATTAAATGATGCCAGAGGGAAAAATGCAGCCCATTGTTTTCTTGAAGGCTTGTCAGATGCTGCTTTACATGCGTGTTGCTTGTTTGTAGGTGGATGTAATGGTAGCCTGACTCATGTGCCACATCGCATAGGTCATAATTATCTAATGTGCCGCTGACGTAATGTAAGTGTGTTTCCAGAAGGAGCTCAATTGGTCCATCATTCTCTCAGTGTGGTGCACACAAGCTTTTTGTTCACAGTAATCCCACAGCAGCCCATCCATCCATCCATCCATGCATCCATGCGTCCATATCATCACGGCCCCATCCTACTCTCATATCACAATCCACTCCAGCGGCCCATTCTTCTGTGCTAATATCATAACACAAGGACATCTGGTTGCTTCATCTCCTGTCTGCTCTGGTTTTCGGCCACATCAATATTATGAAGGGGGTTCTGGTGCCGCTTCCCGTCCAGCAGAAACAGCTGTGTGAGGCTTTACTGTAGAAATCAGGGCTTCTGCGGGTCTTAAAAAGCTCTTCATTCACCCTTCCACAGTTTAAGGCCTTAAAAGGTGTGAAATCTGAGCAGAAAGTCTTGCAGTCATAGTCATGGCATTAAATGTTTGATGCATTTACAAAAAAATAGTATCTTCCTCAGTTTTTTTGTCTTGATTTCCAAATATAAATGTATAAGCATCCTTTGAAAATGAACAATATTAAATGGATTTGTGCTTAAAAACAATAACAATCTGTCAATGAGGCATGGAAATCTATTTTTTCTTTGAATTAAGTTGATTTTTGAGCCCGTTGGCAGATATTTGTTCTCGTTTTAATCATAAAATCCCTTCATGTTGATCAATTTCTCACAATACTATTCATCTTTTGTCATTTTACTTCTCAATGTGTCTTGATTTAAGAAAACTTTAGACATTTGCTCACTTTAGTGAGGCTATTATTTTTAATTTTATAAATTATAATGACTTTTTATTTATTTATTTAAATTAAGCTTTTATTTGTTTGTTTGTTTTTTGAAAATAGTCAATGTATTGGATCAGTTAAACACCCACTCAAATAAATACAATAAAAAAGATGAAAATATACATAAAAAAAATTAAAAAATATAAATATAAAAACAAAACAAACTGCAATGTTATGTGATACAACTAAAATAATGAAACCTTAAATAATCTTCAAAACTAATAAAAATAATAATACATCACAAAAAATACTAAAAAGCAAATAAAATTAAAATGAAAACAGAAAGTATAAAAATAAAAACTAATACAAAACATTAAATACTAATTCAGAATGTTATATATAACATTCTGAATTATTTATTTTTATAGTTTATTATTTATTAGCTTGAAAATGTAACTTTTATTTTAGCATATCATGATATATGATATATATATACTCTGTCTGCTCCCTAACCATCTTGAGAACTGCTGGAGAACATCTTGACATGTTGTGTTCTCATTTCATTTATTCCTTAAATTTTCTTCAATTGGTCATTTAAAAAAAAAAAATGTACCTTCATAAAACCTGCAGAAACCCTGAGATCTGGTGCATGGATTTGGCTGTAGTAGTGTAGTAGTGTTGTAGAGTCTCAGCTCGATAGCATTGGCTCATTATGAATCACAGCTGTGTTGACCTTCAGACTCCAGATCAGGCTTTTTTATTGACGCTTCATGTACATTAATAAATTGTTCTCTTATTTGCATCAGCTCGGTGCATATTCCACATGGCACATCAACAATCGTCCGTCCCTGGCTTTGAAGTACAACCTTTTTGTGCCCTTTTGAGAACATTTGCCCATGTGTGTGTCACAGCGACCACCATATTTCCTCCTGACTCAAAGCTCAACCCTCAACCGTTTTCCCCGTTCCTTTACATACCCTGGATTCTGTACCCAAAGTCAATTCCCCTTCCTGGATTTTGCTTCACTTGAAGATACTCTTTTTTAAAAATCACATTGATTATTTTTTTATTTTTTAAAGTCAAGTTTGAGTAAAGGCCTTATTGGAACATCGACATTAATGTTTAATAAAGTAGAATAATTAAATATCATAATTATGACAGAATTATAATTATACTTATGTTTGTCATTTGCGTATTATTCAATTATTAAATGTTTTATTGTTATTTAAATATTTAATGTTTTTCTTAAAAATTCAATTAAAAATATTATAAATAATTTTTTGTCCACCAAACTTTCACTTTGTCCACAAATTATTACTAGAAATGTCTTGAAACACATTTTTGTAAATCTGCTTGTAAAATACAAACCCGATTCCAAAAAGTTGGGACACTGTACAAAGTGTGAATAAAAACAGAATGCAATGATTTGGAAGTTTCAAATTTCAATATTTTATTCAGACTACAACATAGATGACATATCAAATGTTTAAATGAGAAAATGTATAATTTTAAGGGAAAAATAAGTTGATTCTAAATTTCATGGCATCAACACATCTCAAAAAAGTTGGGACAAGGCCATGTTTACCACTGTGTGGCATCCCCTCTTCTTTTTATAACAGTCTGCAAACGTCTGGAGACTGAGACAAGTTGCTCAAGTTTAGGAATAAGAATATTGTCCCATTCTTGTCTAATACAAGCTTCTAGTCGCTCAACTGTCTTAGGTCTTCTTTGTAGCATCTTCCTCTTTATGATGCACCAAATATTTTCTATGGGTGAAAGATCTAGACTGCAGGCTGGCCATTTCAGTACCCAGATCCTTCTTCTACGCAGACATGATGTTGTAATTGATGCAGTATGATGCAGTTGGAAAATGCAAGGTCTTCCCTGAAAAAGACGACATCTGGATGGGAGCATATGTTGTTCTAGAACTTGGATATACCTTTCAGCATTGATGGTGCCTTTCCAGATGTGTAAGCTGCCCATGCCACACGCACTCATGCAACCCCATACCATCAGAGATGCAGGCTTCTGAACTGAGCGCTGATAACAACTAGGGTTGTCCTTGTCCTCTTTAGTCCGAATGACATGGCATCCCAGTTTTCCAAAAGAATTCAAATTTTGATTCGTCTGACCACAGAACGGTTTTCCACTTTGCCACAGTCATTTTTAAATGAGCCTTGGCCCAGAGAACACGCCTGCGCTTCTGGATCATGTTTAGATATGGCGTCTTTTTTGACCTATAGAGTTTTAGCGGCAACGGCGAATGGCACGGTGGATTGTGTTCACGACAATGTTTTCTGGAAGTATTCCTGAGCCCATGTTGTGATTTCCATTACAGTAGCATTACTGTATGTGATGCAGTGCCGTCTAAAGGCCCGAAGATCACGGGCATCCAGTATGGTTTCCGGCCTTGACCCTTACGCACAGAAATTTGTTCCAGATTCTCTGAATCTTTGGAATATATTATGCACTGTAGAGGATGATAACTACAAACTCTTTGCAATTTTTCTCTGAGAAAATCCTTTCTGATATTGCTCCACTATTTATCGCCGCAGCATTGGGGGAATTGGTGAACCTCTGCCCATCTTGACTTCTGAGAGACACAGCCACTCTGAGAGGCTCTTTTTATACCCAATCATGTTGCCAATTGACCTAATAAGTTGCAAATTGGTCCACCACCTGTTCCTTATATGTACATTTAACTTTTCCGGCCTCTTATTGCTACCTGTCCCAACTTTTTTGGAATGTGTAGCTCTCATGAAATCCAAAATGTGCCAATATTTGGCATGACATTTCAAAATGTCTCACTTTCAACATTTGATTATTTATCTATATTCTATTGTGAATAAAAAAAAGTTTATGAGATTTGTAAATTATTCAATTCCTTTTTTACTCACAATTTGTACAGTGGCCCAATCTTTTTTGGAATTGGGTGTACATAAACACTTAAAACTAGTTACACTATACTACATAAACACTAAACTGGTTAACATACACATACACACACACACCACCACACACACAACACACACTCGCACACCACACACATACCAGGTTGTAGATGAAAGGGTTAAATCTTAACTCAGTAAAGAGGAGAGAAAAAAAGAATATGAAGTTATGGAACCATTTGCATATTCAGCAGATCTACAGCCTGAAGGGAACATCAAATTCTTAGTTCAAACACACCTTTGTA
This sequence comes from Sinocyclocheilus anophthalmus, assembly GCA_018155175.1. Taxonomy (NCBI): domain Eukaryota; kingdom Metazoa; phylum Chordata; class Actinopteri; order Cypriniformes; family Cyprinidae; genus Sinocyclocheilus; species Sinocyclocheilus anophthalmus. Next base: position 140,853 of record JADLZN010004945.1, read on the forward strand.
AAAAGGTGCAAATGATACCTAATGTATCAATTAATAAGACTAAGTTTGAATACTTGCACATCTCTTCTGTCTGAAAGAAAGGCTTGATGCAATCTGAAGGTCCCAGTTGATCTTTGCTGAAGTTGGTTGATGAAAGAGAACCAGTTTTGAGTCAGAGAATCTTCATTGAAATGGAAAGGACAAGGCCGAAGCCTGGCACGATCTTAGAGTTTCCTGGAGCATTGCAGCTCACTTTTTCATCTTCTCAGAATACAACCGAACCACCGACCCTGGGCGGGTCACTGGTGGGGTGCTTTTTTAATGCTCTCGGAAGATTCACGCCTCTCAAGATGGGCTTGTCCAATGAGAAAGGCTGAAATTCCAAGCGGGAGTTTTGAGATACTGGGGAGTTTATGACCCTTTGAAATTACTAAAGATTCTCAGGACACTAATATATTGCCTATGTACCAACATATAATATACATTCTTGTTTAGATCAACAGAAGGCGAATTCATAGATACTAAACATGGTGAACATGAGTGTTTCCATCATAAGCCTGCATTAAACAGTATAAAATCTCAAAGACAACATCCACAATGACCTGAAGGATATGTGTTGTTCATTCAAAGAAAGGTTTTCCTATGAATTAATTAAAGAAGAGTCCATTTCTACTGTGCATTTGCCTCTTGCTATGGAACATGCAGTGATTTTCCCTGCTCACATTCCATTAGGTCGTAAATGTATCTGGTGTCAGGGTTGCCATGGTAACCAGGGGGGCCTGGCGTCTGGCATCCAGTTTATTGGGTGAGGGGACTGTGACGATTTGTTAATCTAATGAATAAATGATTTGTTAAATCAAATGAAAATTGGTGTGTCTGATTGGTCCAGACGCTACAAACTCGAAACGAATCATCTTGTAAGGTTTCAACTTTATTCTTAAAACCTGAGTTTGTTTATTATTGTAATATTATGCCTTTAATCTCCTAATTTTACATTCTTATTCTTGCAACATTACCATTTTTATTCTCACAAAATTATGATTTCATTTTTCTTTGCAATTATTGAAAACAAAACACGGCCAAAAATATTTGTATTGTCATTTAATCTGTAAAAGAAAATATAGCAATAGTAATAATTATTATTTTTATTTTATTTAGTATTTAGGAAGCTGTTTTGAAACAACATGCGTTATCAAAAGTGCTGTACAAAATTAAATAGAATTGAATCCTAATTTTACATCGTTACTTTGCAACATTAGCATTTAAATCTCTCAAAATATATATATTTTTTTCATTTTATTATAATTATATATTTTAAGTTATTCTTGACAATCAATTATTATTTATTACTTTTTTTCCCCTTTCTTGATTTATTTCAATGTAATACACCTGATGTGCATCACATTATGGCAGTAAATGGGTTGGCGTTGTGAATGCAGTTTCCCGTCGACTTGAAGACTGGAGAGTTTGAATGACTTCGTTTGGAGTCCCCACTGTTGTAATGAAACAGGAAGTGTCTTCCATTAGAGGCGGGAACACAGAGGATCAGCTCTTAAATAGCTGAGCGCAGTGGGTAAAGCAGGCTTGGAGTGGGATCCTGGCGTGAAAATCCTGCGTAAATATTGCGGTTTGAATGACGGATAAATACATTTAGGATTATCGCCTTCCATAAGACTCCTCAGAGCACACAAGGCAGTCCATTAATGGAGCCGAGCAGAAAGCAAGAGATGCTGGCGGCGGTTCAGGACCCCTCATCTCCTCTCTTCTCTTCCTCTTCAATCATTCACCTTCGCCCAGCACTAATTTCTATGAGAGTTATTGCCATAGATTTAGACATACAGTCTTCAGCCTGCTGTCATCACCATGGAAACTGAGGTGGAAAGCAGATATTGACAGAGCGACACCCGGATCGGCACGCCGCTTCCCTTTGCGTGCTGGGATGCTTTCCTGCACTACACTACAGTGGACAAACCTCCCACACGCACACACACACCACACACACACCAGTGAGGGGGTAGAAGCATTGTTGGTCTGGGACAGTGGGAAGATACTGTACATACTGTATTTTTGCACAAGTGAGTGTTAATTGCTTCCTTTGGTTATTGTGTTGTTTTTAGTGGGCATCAGGGGTGATTCGAGGGCCACTGGACATTGAAAACACGAATGTGTGTGGGTCCTTTGATGAAACATTAATATGACGCATTTTATAATACATGTTGAAACAATCAAGTTTGTGTTAATCATGTAAATATTTTAATATCACTCATTCTCAGCCTCAGATACACCCAAAGGGCAGACATCACGTGTAAACACTAGTTAAAAGTATAAACTATCTGGTTTAGTCAAATATTTGGTTTGCAAACCAAAAAAAAAAACTAAAAAATTGGTTACAACATTGAAAGCAGAAAATTAAAGACATCAAAATCTTAGTTATTGCAATTGTCTGTTCTTCTGAAAAAGTTATGATTGAAAATAAGATAATAAACCTAATTTAGTTATAATTATGTAGATATGTATTCTACAGACAACTGTATTTTGAAACCATAATAATTTCTTATGTTTTATGTTAATGGGTTATAAGATAAAATATAACAATAATAATAATAATATCTAACCTAGTGTATTACATATTTAATTGTTTGTACGTACAATAGAATTATATTTCCACATATGTATATATATATATTATAAGATGATATATATAATATATATATATATATATATATATATATAATACTATATAAGATCTATATAAATGTATATAGATTATTATATAGAATAGATATAATATATTATTATATATAATATATATATATATACACACACACAGTGGGTACGGAAAGTATTCAGACCCCCTTAAATTTTTCAACTTTTTATATTGCAGCCATTTGCTAAAAATCATTTAAGTTAATTTTTTTCCTCATTACTGTACACACAGCACCCCATATTGACAGAAAACACAGAATTGTTGACATTTTTGCAGATTTATTAAACAAGAAAAACTGAAATAATCACATGGTCCTAAGTATTCAGACCATTTGCTCTTGTGGAAAACTCAATATTTAATCAGGTGATGTCATTCCTTCTTGATCATCCTTTTTCTTGAGATGGTTGTACACTTTCATTTGAGTCCAGCTGTGTTTGATTATGTTGATTGGACTTGATTAGGAAAGGCACACACCTGTCTATATAAGACCTTACATTTCACAGTGCATGTCAGAGCAAATGAGGATCATGATGTCAAAGGAACTGCCTGAAGAGCTCATAGACAGAATTGTGGCAAGGCACAGGTTTGGCCAAGGTTACAAAAAAATTTCTGCTGCAATTAAGGTTCCTAAGAGCACAGTGGCCCCCATAATCCTTAAATGGAAGACGTTTGGGACGACCAGAACCCTTCCTAGAGCTGGCCGTAGGGCCAAACTGATCATCGGGGAGAAGCGCTTGGTGAGATGAGGAAAGAAGAAACCCAAGAATCACTGTGCTGAAGCTCCAGTAGATGCAGTCGGGAGTGGGAGAAAGTGTAGAAAGTAAACATCACTTGCAGCCCTCACACCAGTTGGGCTGTCTGGCAGAGTGGCCCGACGGAAGACTTCCTCAGTGCAAGCGGGGGACACATGAAAGCCCACATGGAGTTTGCTAAAAAAACACCTGAAGGACTACAAGATGGTGAGAAATAAGATTCTCTGGTCTGATGAGACCAAGATAGAATTTTTGGCCTTAATTCTAAGCGGTATGTGTGAGGAAAACCAGCACTGCTCATCACCTGTCCAATACAGTACCAACAGTGAAGCATGGTGGTGGCAGCATCATGCTGTGTGGGTTTTTTTCAGCTGCAGGGGAGCGTGACCGGACGACTGGTTGCAACGAGGGAAAGATGAATGCGGCCAAGCACAAGGATATCCTGGACGAAAACCTTCTCCAAGTGCTCAGGACCTCAGACTGGGCCGAAGGTTTACCTTCCAACAAGACAATGACCCTAAGACCCTAAGCACACAGCTAAAATAACAAAAGAGTGGCTTCACAACAACTCTGTGACAACAACTTCTTGAATGGCCCAGCCAGAGCCCTAACTTAAACCCAACTGAGCATCTCTGGAGAGACATAAAAATGGCTATCCACCAACATTTACCATCCAACCTGACAGAACGGGAGAGGATCTGCAAGGAGGAATGGCAGAGGATCCCAAATCCATTTTTTTTTCTTGGTGTGAAAAAATGTGCAATCACTTTTCCCAAAAAGACTCATGGCTGTATTATATCAAAAGGGTGATTCTACTAAATACTGAGCAAAGGGTCTGTATACTTAGGACCATGTGATATTTAAGTTGTTCTTTTTTAATAAATCTGCAAAAAAGTCAAACATTCTGTGTGTTTTTCAATATGGGGTGCTGTGTGTACATTTAATGAGGAAAAAAAATGAACTTAAAAGATTCTAGCAAATGGCTGCAATATAACAAAGAATTAAAAATTTAAGGGGGTCTGAATACTTTCCCTACCCACTGTAGAGGATATAATAGTTATTAGTTATAATAATAGCAGTATATAGAATGAGGGTGAATCTCATTAACCTGTCCATTTCACATAATAATAATATAATAATAATAATCATCATATATGCATACACAAGTTAATGGTAGATGTGTTGTACTGTACTTTATGTTGATTACCGATTACCGTCAAATACTGTTACATATACAATACTCTACTGAGCGTCAATTATCCTAAAAATAAAATGTCCTGATGTATTATTGCGAGAGGGTTGTGTGAGGATTCGGGGGTAAATTTGGCTTCATTGACATTAGAAGTAATGCATATCATAGCAGTACGCTAGCTCTGAATATAAGAGTGCTTTGTGTTTATATTTACAGATGGTAGTTCAAGTTTAGCTGGTCATCAAAGCACTTTGAGTCGTAAAATGAATCAGACAGATGGTTATGTGACATATGAAGGACTTTATCTGTCATTAATGCAACCCACACAATGTCTGCCATAATGTAAGATCAAAAATCTGAAGTTGTTAGCGCTCTTTTCCATTCCGTTCATGTGAAACGGGCCGCAGTTTTTGGCAAGGAAGCTCGTAGATTGATGGGAAAAAAGTATCCTGTTTTCTCGACAGCTGTCTCTTCTGCTCAAAAGAGAAATGCTCTTGGTTTCTTGGTTTTCTAATTTCTAAATGGTTTCTAGCAGCTTTCATTTCTGCAGGCCACCATGTTTGAATTCATTCTGATTACTGTAGGTCCTGCTATAGCAGGCGTTAGCCATGCATTACAATGAAATCTCAGCTATGATGGAGCAGCACAGGAAATTTCCAGAGCAACCATTCAATTACACACCAATCACTCTCCAAATCTCGCTTGATTTCTCTCTGTCTCTCAATCAACAGATGAATATACCTGCATGTTCTCAGCTCACTATAAATCGATCATCATTTTGTGATTGATGTTCTGCAGGGGGGGGGGGGGGGTTATTTTTATTTATTGTATTTTTGGAAAGAAATTAATCACTTTGTTTAGCAAGGATGCAAAATTGATTAAAAGTGACAGTAAATACACAGTGTGTGTGTGTGTGTGTGTGTGGTTGTGCATGTTTATGTGTTTATGAGAACAAATTTGTATAATGACATGGGTATGACATCGGTATTACAACGAGAAGGTGATTTATGAGGACATTTTGAGTGTCCCCGTATTTCAAAAGTTTTATAAATAATTCAGAATTGTTTTTTTTTGAAAATATAAAAATGCAGAAAGTTCATATAAGGGGTAGGTTTAGGGGTAGGTTGGTGTAGGGCATCGAATATACGGTTTGTACAGTAGAAAACCCATTACGCCTATGGAGAGTCCCATAAACCATAAAAACAAACCTGCATGTGTGTGTGTAAAACTGAGCTGTGGTTTAAATTCTAGTTATCAGTGAATCGTGAAAAAGAAAATCTATTATGGTTCCAATAAATTAAGGCATCATTATTAAGCATGTTTTCATCATTTATAATAATCAGAAATGTTTCTTGATTTATGTAGGATCATGTGACACTGAAGACTGGAGTAATGATGCTGAAAATTCACCGTTGCATCACAGGAATAAATTACATTTTACAATATATTCAAATAGAAAACGGTTATTTTAAATTGTAATATTTCTTCATTTTTACTGGATTTTTTTTATCCAACAAATGCAGCCTTGGTGAGCATAAGATTCTTCTTTCAAAAACATTTAAAAAACTTACCAACCCTAAACTTTTGAATGGTTGTATATGTTGTTTAAAAACTATAATTAAAGGTGTTAACCAACAGATAAAATCATTTAAGACTTCAGACATCTGAAATGATCTAAAATGTGGAAATGATGTCGTTTTTGGAAATGAACTGGTTGGGTGGGTGATGGCATTGCCTGTTATCGGTTATCATTATTATACTTCCATTCAGCGCTTTGACAGGCTCCCAGCACAAACAATGTCAACAAAATTTAGATTAGCCATTTACCACGTCTTCCCAAAGGACAATAAGCATCGCTTTCACGTGAGAGAAAGACCATTCCTTCTCAGGTGGCATCAGGTCTGATTAAATATGGCAGGGGTTATTGGAAATGTTCAGAGTTCAATTTTGGATCTGCGTTCTGGTTCAGGGAGTACTATTTCAGAGGAGAGGAACCCATCCAAACAGGCCTTAGACAGGAGGAGAGACCAGCAATTCCTCCTTGAGTCCTGAGCCCGCCGCAGAATTAATTTCCAGCTGCTGAACTGTGAGAGGAATTTCATAAAAACCCTTCAATATTAGAGAGGTATTGATATTGACTCAGAGGCTTAGGCTCGCAGCAGAAAGCCTGAAGCTTGCTAAGATCCTCCGCCACTTCAGAGATGTAAGTGTGACCAGGTTAATGCACAGGTTTTGACTCTCGGATCTCTGGAGCAATAGAAATCATACAAATTTGCTTCGGTGTTTTGAATGTACTGTTTGATTAACAGAGCAAAGAAACTATGTGGTGGCTATGTTATGATCACATGACTGGACCAATACTTACTCAGCTTATCTTGAGGGCCCACTATTATTTCACACTTTTCATCTTATATGATTAATTGGTGACAAGTTTGTGGTCAGTAATATTCCCATTTTTATTTTATTTTTTAAGGCTTATATTATCCAAGCGATTTTTTTTTGTAACTATGATTAATTGGTGACAAGTTCTGTGGTTCAGTAATACAAGCTATATATATATATTATAAGATCTATATTATATATAGAATACTATATATATTATATATATATATATATTTTAAGGTCATATTAGCCCTTCATCTTATTTATTACTGGTTTTTTTATTTGATCAAAAATACAGTAAGATCAGTAATATTCTGAAATATTATTACAATTTAAATAACGGTTTTCTATTTTTAATATATTTTAAGATGTAATTTCTTCCTGTGATCAAAGCTGAATTTCCAGCATCATTACTCCAGTCTTCAGTGTCACATGATCCTTCAGAAATCATTCTAATATGCTGATTTGCAGCGAAAGAAACAATTTTTATTATTATCAGTGTTGAAAACAGTTGTGCTGCTTAATATTTTTGTGGAATCCATGATCAATTATTTAGAATTCTGTGAATAAAGTTCAAAAGAACAGCATTTATGTATCTTTTGTAACATTATAAATGTCTCTTCTCTCACTAAAAAGGATTTATTTCTTAAATAAAAATAAATTAAAAAAACTATTACGTTTTGCATAGTTTTGAGTGATGTTGCATTCTATTAGATTTGCTGAAGTATTATGATGAAGACTCATGCCAAAGTCCAAGAACGTGCATTAAAAAAGTTGTACGTTTTGATTACTTAACATGATAAAATAGACCGAGAAAGCATCAAATCATAACAACCTAACATTATACAGCGCATAACACAAATTCTAGGCTATTTATGCATGTAAAAGTGTTGGTGTGTGTTATTTCTGTGAGAACGTGTTTTACTAAAGCAGTTTATGCAGAGGTTGTCAGCATCAGATGTCCTGTGAACACTTCATACGCATGAATATAGCCGAAAGACATTTCTGACAGCTCAAAAATGCAGAGGCACTTAAACTAGCAGCATGAGGTGATTCTGCGTGCTTCTTCAAAGCGCCCGCGTTCAAGCCTCCTACATGTGTTTCTCCTACGTGTGCTTCTGCGAATGTAAACTGAGTGTTTGTGTTTTGGAACATAACCAGTTGATTTCAGCTTTGCTGTAGAATTATTAAGGATGTGGGACCTAAATTATTTATGCCAATGCTAAAAGGTTGGAAATCATTCAAAGACTCTTATGGCGTCTCATAAATGATACAGCTCTATACCACTTTCATCCTAAACTGATTGATATTTTTGAGAAAGCAAATGCATGCCAACACAATTCATGCAATACATTCATATATATGCAATAAGGTTTTTATGCTCACAAAAAGGCGACTTTTTTTGGGTTAGAATAAGACAGGGAACATGCAAAAATGATCAAAGGCTGGATCTTCTGGTTTAGTCATTCATGTTTACTACGAGTCATATAAGTGGTACAGACGTGACCTTAACAGGGAACATAATGGTCATGATTTGCATGCTCACAAGGGAAACATTTATGAGTATTATCAATGTGAAACAGATTGTGTTGCCTTAAAGACTGTAGGGGAAAGATCCATGATGAGGCAATTTTTCCTCGCAGGGAATCTTTGAAGTGCAAGAGAAAACGGTAAAAAAAAATCGCAGAATTTATTGGAATATACATCTTTTAAGCTAAATTGTATAACAAGAGGCAGAAAAGTTAGACTGTAAGGTAAGTTGAGCTGGCAATTTATGTGTCTATTGACTCTGAATATAGGGCTTACCATTTTACCTAAAGAAAAAACTAGCTACTCCCGTCTCAGCCACGTGCGAAGTTCTCATAACGTACACTATCCGATATCATATATCTACATGAACAAAAGTATAATAGCAACTACTTTTGTTATTTGAACCCCGCAGTTTCATGAGCGATGAACATCAAAAAAAGATCAGTAAATGAATAAACATGCTATGTCGCACACATAGGCCATTTCGGTCTCATCCTATGATAAAAATCTGTCATAAAGCGTGTTGTGGAAGCCACCTTCCTCCGATTGAGTGAAGATATCCCCATCCAACCCACAACAGGTGCTGGCATACAAGAAGGAGATGATTGAAAAGAACAACAGCATGCTATTGACATAGGGTCGCTTTAGGATGGACACACATAAAAAAGCCTCGCTAAAAGAAGAGTAAAGTTGATCACTACAAGCCCAAAGGCCACAGATGTCGCAAAGTTTTTGATGGAGCAATGCAAATATGGCATGATGACTGCAGGAATGTAAACCAGAGCCGCCTCGCGTGAATTGACCTGTTAATTGAGATACCATAAGACTTCGGTACTCCCAAAAGGCGGTTTCAGAGAAGTTGGCATAAATCCAAACCAGCCACTCACACCAGACAGACTAACACACTCCCGATCGATATACACACAGCCATAAGCAACAGGAAAACTCAAAACACATAACTGAGCATCTAGTCACCTCAGCATCGTGCTGAGACCAGCCACGGCGTAGCACGCATAGCGAACAAACTCGGTTGCATAACCAAAGAATGGTGCAAAAACTGTCAGAAAACTGTCTAAGGGAAGCTCATCTGCATGCTCGTCGTCCTCATGGGGGTCTCGACCTGAATGCAGTTCGTCGTCGTAACCGACTTGAGTGGGAAAATTCTCACATTCGATGGCGTCTGGCACTTAGGAGAGTTGTTCTCTTCACGGATGAATCCCGGTTTTCACTGTAAAGGGCAGATGGAAGACAGCATGTATGGCGTCGTGTGGGTGAGCGGTTTGCTGATGTAAACGTTGTGGATTGAGTGGCCCGCGGTGAGGTTATGGTATGGGCAGGCGTATGTTATGGACAAACAACACAGGTGCATTTTATTGATGGCACTTTGAATGCACAGAGATACCGTGACGAAATCCTGAGGCCCATTGTTGTGCCATTAATCCAAGACCATCACCTCATGTTGCAGCAAGATAATGCACGGCCCCATGTTGCAAGAATCAGTACACAATTCCTGGAAGCTGAAAACAACCCAGTTCTTGCATGACCAGCATACTCACCAGACATGTCACAAATTGAGCATGTTTGGGATGCTCTGCTCGCGTTACGACAGCATGTTCCAGTTCCTGCAGAGAATATCCAGAAATTAGACAAACAGCCCAACCTATGAAGAGGGAAGATGGAACACAAAGAATTCCACTTAGGGAGCACAACAAATCAACAACTGGATAATAACTCTACTGCGAAGGAGATGTGTTGACCACTGGTGAGGCAAAGGTGCGTAACACCCGATACTGACTGGTTTTCGGCCCCCCCGGAACCCCCCATAAATAAAAACCTGCAATTTAGAGAAATGGCGCCCCCATTATTAGTGTGGCAGCCTAAGGCGACACCCTATGCACTAGAATCATGCTGTACGAAATCAGCATCTACTGATATGCCACACCTGTGAGGGTGGAATGGATTATCTCGGCAAAGGGAGAGAGGCTCACTAAACAGATGTAGACGAGATTTGGTGAACCAAATATTTGAGAGAAATAGGCCTTTTGTGTACATAGAAAAAGTCTTAGATCTTTGAGTTCAGCTCATGAAAAATGGGGGCAAAAACAAAAGTGTTGCGTTTATAATTTTGTTCACTTGTTACACAGCTGTGGCAAGGAGTAAAGCACAGCTAGTATGATGAGATAAGAGTTGACTTCCGAAAACTTGCAGGCATTGACTAAAATGCTAAACTACCATTTTGATTTCATAGGTTTTAAAGTTATCTTCCTTAAGGAGAAGGTTTCGGTAAACGCTATAGCACAAACATTTTTTATTTTATTCCACAACAAACACACAAAAAAACTTTAAATTAGAATAATTACATTGACACTCACTCAATTTGACGTCAAAATGGTCACTGTTGGTGTTTTGCAGACGAGAAGACATTTTAAAATGTCTCGCAAACGTTTTTCGAAGTACATCATAGATGATCTCTGCACATTGTATTCGTGTTCAATGGGCGATGCAAATATCTAAGCTAGATCAGAGATTGCAGGCTCTACTTCAAGAGTTGTGAAAACCAGACGGCTAGAATGTGAAGAAAACGCATCAGTCTGTCCACAATGATGGCGGCATAATGCTGCTCCAGTGACACAGACATGAAATCGTTTTGTGAAAACGGTGTTTGTAAAGCGCTTCTGTGTGGAGTTACGCATGTAAAGCAGTCTTTCAACCCCGGCCATCATTTTAAAGTACTGTAATCACCAGCTCCAAAGAGCTGTTTAACATGATTCAATACAAAATGCCCTTTTTAAAGGAAGTCACATCTTATCTGTAATGCAGCGATTGAGCATTTAGCAAGCAAATGGCGGAAACACTTTTTTCCCCTCATTTCTAAAGCGTTGCCCAGCTGAAAGCACTTCAAAACCAGGTGTCGACTAGAAGAACAGGCAAATATATTTGTCCTCACTTACTATTTTAAAAAAAGGGGGTAATAAAAAAGATATCTAGGGATGAAAGATATCGGAGGAAAGCGTGTTCCTTGCACTCCTCTGCTGCACCTTTGTAAGCTTTGATGTTGGAAACTTGTTTTTTTTTCCTTTTCATTTTATGCATGAATGTGGTGTAGTGAGAGTCAGTGCTCTTTCAGATGGAACTGGGCCTATTGCATTATCAATGTTGCTTTGACATTAATGGGGATTATGTTGGCTGGATTTCTGTGCCTTCTGGTCGGAGCAGCTCAGAGGAGGACGCTTATGTTGCATTAGGTTGCAATTTGACTTGCTAAAATTAATTGCTAATGCATTGGAAATGGAATGGCCTCCATTTGCGTAAAGCATTTGGATTTAGAGGCGGGTGGAAATTATGAAGATGTGTCAATATATTGTTATATAGTTATAGAAGTGTACAGAGAGAGAGAGAGCGTTATAGAAGTATGTAGCACAATAGTTATAATAATTATTTATTTGTAATTATTTTAGTACATCAAGTAATTAAACATTTTCATTATTAATTTATTTGATTTTATTCCATCATTTATTTTAAAGGGGTCATATTTTTCTTTTCTCTTTGGAGTGTTACAAGCTCTTGGTGCATAAAGAAGATCTGTAAAGTTGCCAAAGACCAAGTCTCAAATCCGATTTGAGACTTTAGAGAATCCTCAAATCAGATAATCTTTACAAAATTTAAGAGTCAACCACACCTACCTAAAACGGCTCGTTCTAACACGCCCCCACATGTCTACGTCACGATGTGGGAAGATTTGCATAAAGCCGCCCAAATGTTCACGCCAAAGAAAGAAGGCGTAACTTTTCTCTTCGCTGTAGTATGTTCGATGCCGCGCGCCATGCGCGTGAAGACACTGGTGTTTTGTGGTCGAAAGCCGCAAACTACTTTGTTGACTTCAAAAAGCGGACGGATCCGAAACTTCGTCATGCCTAGAGATGAATACGTGTGGCACTGAGGAAATCACTCAATCACCGTGCCGTATCGATTGCCCCCATATCGGCTGTCACCTAGTGGACGAAGAGGGTCCAGCACAGGGGTCGTAACATGTGGTTTGCCGCTAGCCCGCCGAGACGCTACTAGTAGAATCCGCCAGCTGCAGCCGCTTGTTCTCAAGCCAGCCCGCCTCTGCCTCACTCAAGCGGCCATCTGCTTCACTCTATGGCACGCAGGCCCACTCAGGACTACGGACTCCCGCCCCCCCTCACTCAAGGATGTGGTATGTGACACTGATTTAATTGTGAAAACGAAACTACTTGGTTTGGCCCTTCCAAAAGAGGACACGAATAGAAATCAGTGAGCCTTAAGTTGTATTTACAACACTGTTCAAGAACAGTTCAACCCAAATATCCAGAAGTGTGCAGCACATTTTATGGAAGGCGCTTCCTGATCCTGGTAGAGTAGACTACAAACTGCCGGCTGTTCTGACTCACAGAATGTAAATACGTTTTTTATATTTAAAGAATTTGCCCCACTGACCAATTTTAAAGCGAGTTTTTTGGACAGTGTAGAGTAGCGCTTGTTGTTTGTCACTTTTCTGATCACAAATGCAGACATGGCTTTATGTTCACGCGGCGCGATGCGATGCAACGCGTAAAAAGACAGTAAAAAAGACAGTATAAGTCATCTATAATCCATAATTATGTTCCATGGACTGCAACAAATGGCTGTCAGGACAGGGCATCGCAATATGGTAAGGGGCGTAACATTTCAATCACACGCTTGAGATATTCGGCCAATAACAACGCACTGGATAGCCGGCCAATCACAGCACACCTCGCTTTTTTCAGACAGATGAGCTTTGTAAAAAATCGACGCGTCTCAGAAAGGCGGGGCATAGAGGAAAAACAATGTACAGTCTGTGCGAACATAATGGTTTTCTTAACCTAAACGCTATAGTAATCCACCAGAGTACAAAACACCACTTTCATTACCCTAATACACAAAATAATGTTCTTTTTAGCAACATCAATGACCCTTTAAGTAATTTATGTGTATTTATTTTTAAGTAACATTTTTAAGGTTTTAATTTGAGTTTTAGTAACTCGCCTAATAAAAGTTTACAAGGTAGATTAGCAAAAAACAGCCTTGGTTTAGTGTTCACGGTCAGAGAGAGGTGTGCAAAATGCTAATGCCTAAAACTGTAAATAACATTTGCTGAAGAGAGGGGCGGGGCCCCCTTCCTGCAGAGACCGTGGGAAGGAGAGGTGGCCGGTGGAGTAATGCTAATGCGAGACACCTGCGCCAATCAATGGTCTCGAGTCCCATGGAGGAGTTCCGGAAGGATAAAAGGAGGAGTGAAGACAGTGTTTTGGACGAGAGAGGACCAGGCCTAGACTATTTATGTTGTTGTTGTTTTGTGTCGACAGTCGTCCGCGACAGGGGCTGACACTTTAACTTTCATTTTGTTGGTTTATTTTATTAAAGTTCTTTAAAGGTTCGCCCTGGTTTTTGCAAAAAACTTGCAAAAAAGAATAGATGAAATATAGTGCACTTGTATGGGCCCAAAAGAAATATTATTTTTTTACTGAGACGAAACAGGACATTAGCATTCTGTTTGACCTTTATTTGCCTTTGAACACTCACATAAACTGCATAAGAATTGAACCTAGTCCACAAATGCAAATCTATGAGTTTCAAAGCTTAAAAGCTTCCATGAAACAAATCACCATTCGAAACATAGTATGTACAGTAAGTGATCACAATAAGATAATTCATTTCAGTTTGTCTTTCTAAACTTTCTGCAGTATGAAGAGGAGTATACTTTATGCTGAGCCCCCTTTTAACAGAACCTGCCCCAATTATCTCATGGGTCCCCAAATCACATAAAGGCCTTCACACTTACTTGGCTGTCTCTTTAAATATATGGCCACTTTTGGCTCTGTGCACTTTTAGAAAATACAGTCACTTAGACCACACGTAGTTTTATTAAGTCCGTAATATGCAACAGTGGACTCATTACTAAAAGTATGTCATTTGTAGCATTTTTTTCTAATCTCTTATCTTTCTAAACCAAAAAATATAGTTCACACAAAAATGAAATTGTGACAGCAAAATGTACTCACCTCAGGCAGATGTAGCTGAGCTCTTTTGCTTTCTGCTTCATCAGAACAGGTTTACAGAACAGATTCCATCACTTGCTCACCAATGGATTCTCTGCCAGTGAATGGGTGCCGTCAGAATGAGAGTCCAAGAAATCCACCGGCATATTTGTTTAGACATGTTTTGGATGGTTTTCACTTGTAAAAGGAGCTTGATCTGTGCATATTTCTCTCCTGATTCAGATAAGATTACTTTTTCACTGGAAAAAGCTATGTTATGGATAGACGACTTGTATTTTTTTGCAGGAACCAACAATTTGAAGTTGAAACAACACAAAAAACATGCAGCTTTTCACTTCACAAGATGTTAAGTGATGGACTGGAGTGTGTGCATTACCTGTGGATTATTGTGATGTTTTCACCAGCTGTTTGGACTCATTCTGATGGCACCCATTCACTGGACTTTGATATGAATCTTGTTCACACAATTATTGAAATGGTTAATTTGAGATTGTACGTGTACTAGTTGTTGTTGTTGTTGTTGATTATTAATATGTATATATTTTAAATGTCATGCATGCTGCTATTATTGCTATCATTTACAGCATTAGAGGCCAAATAAACACTAAAATTTGCAGTCTGAGTGCAAATAATGGTGTCAGAGCGATATCTCCATTACCCTTGAGCTGCTTATTGAGTCTGGGGAGATCCGATGCTTCCTGCTGTGTCTCCTTATGCTAGTCTTTTCCCTCAATCAGCCACCTTCATATGCATCAGCACTTTAACAGTGTTTAAGCAGTGTCAAAGGTTCTCACTGTTGCTGTTTTTAGCAGTTTGTAATGTGATGTTAGCTCTCGGGTTCACCCAGGACAAAGTTATAGAATTGCCGTTGTCCTGTCTGTGCGGAAATGCGAACGAAGAGATCTCGGCGTGTGTTTTCTGCTCGCCTGGGGTTTGTGTTCTTTACTTGTGCCAAGAACCTTGTTTTGATCATGTCAGAAGCTTCAAGCAATATCTTTCCGGGACATGCATGCAAAGATCCTGCCGTGAAAGAGTTACTCGAAAAGGATAATGTGTTGTTTGTGGAAAAGGAGGCGCACTTGAGTACAACATTATTATCCCTGCAAAATTGGTTTCGAGATTTATCGATTTGCTTCACAAGGGCCCTTCAAAGATAAAACAGACATGACGGACAGCTACTCTGATTCCCTGAATGCTGAGCGTTATTCACTGGCCTTGTCCGAGGAGACTGGTTATTCTTCCTCATGCTGTCTAATTGAAATGCAGAGATGGTGTCTAGCTTTAGTGCTGGAGGTTTAGAACGAAATAAAACACAACAGCATCAAAATAAATGGTATGACGTTAGTGCAAGGAGACTAATCAGTCAAGCATGACATTTCAAACCCTTAAATAAGCCTTTTGTGTGATGAAACAGTGTGTTTATTATGGTCCTGGGTGAATCACCACAACTAGTATGATAAGTTAATAAGGCGAGAGGTTAAAGAGTACAGACAATGGTAGTCGAGATGATGAAGAGCATGTTGAAGGGTGTCATGCACAATGTGAAGCAGAAATTAGATGATTGTTGTTACTGAAATTGACATCTTAAAGGAAAAAAATAAAAATTCTGTCATTATTTACTCGCCCTCATGTCATTCTTAATTCATTTCTTTCTTCTGCTAAACACAAACCAAACAGTTGACGATAGCCATTGGCTTCCGTAGTATTTTTTTCATACTATGGAAGTCAATGGGTATGGCAACTGTTTGGTTATCAGCATTCTTCAAAATATCTTCTAATTATCTTCTTTGGTTGCCAACATTCTTCAAAATATCTTTGATTACCAAATTCTCGAAATATCTTCTTTGAAAATATAATTTTGCTTGAACCAAAATTTTGTCTAAACCTCTTCATGTTGATTACCAACATTCTCGTCACATAATAATTGTTGGATTCCCAACCCATCTTCAACACCCTATTTCCGCCCCCCTTGCGCTCCGTACCCCCCCGCACACATTTTGCTAGTGAGTGCATTATAACTGGTTTGCACTTAATCCGACACTGCTTTCAAAAGATTTCCATTGACAAATATCTTGTCGCGTTTAGTCCCCAAACCATTTTCAAAATCCCTGATTGGCGTTGCCCCACCCCACACGCCATATTCCCTCCATCGATTCAATAGTCTTATTCACAATATATATTTTCGATTGGTCTGTTTGTTCACCCTTCGATATTTTGCATACCATCGAATCTGTTCTTTTAGTACATCCAGTTCAAAATTATCTGTTATCTTCTTTGATTTTTAATATTAGTTTCAAATATCTTTGGGTTTTGTTTTTTTATTGTTAATACTATCATTTAATCTACATTAACTTACTAAAAGGGTGGTTACCAAATTCTTGCTTATTTTCCATAGTCTTCGCTCTTTTTCTAATACTTAGAGATTTATTAAATCTCTGTTACTTGTGTAGATATTCTTTCCTTTAAAAAAACCAATAATTGTTAATGTATTATGGTTTGATTCATATAAGTTTTTGTTTTTTTTTTTTTTTTTGTTTTTACATGTTTCCCCCTTTAAAATATCTTCTTTTATAAATATACTTGTTTTTTTTTTTATCATTATTCTAAGATCTCTTATTATATATTCATTATTTTTCTTTATTTGTCTTTTTCAAATTTTTATAGACTTCGTGCTGTGTTACCACACCGTCTCTTTCCTGGAATACTTTTTTCACAATATGCTTTGTTGGATACCCATTTTCTCTTTTTTATTTTCTCGTTCCCATTATTACCGTGTTATTCTTTAACCTTTCATACTTCATTTTATTTTTTTTTTTGTGATTTACCCCATACAGTTTTTCAAAGGCCCTTTGTACCTGAGTTGGGGTTATGTCCTTCTGGTCAAACTGTATGTTTCTTTCTAATGTGTGATTTTATGTTGAGTGATTTTTTGGTTATTTTGATTTTATGTGTCTCCTAGGATGTTTCTTTTTTAATTATTATTGTTTGTTTCTTTGCTATTTCTTTAATGTTAGTTTATGTGTTGGTTTTAGTTTATATGGATTCATGTAGTTTGCTAAGATTATTCGGATTTTCAAGTTTTAAGGTATTTGGTTCTTTTCGTTAAGCAATCATTTGTTTTTTTGTTTTTTTTTTTTTTCTTTTGTTTTCTTTTTTTTTGTATACTACCCATGGCTTTGGTCGTTTCAACTATTTAGGTTCCTTTCACATTTTTTTTGTTCGTCCTTTGTGTTTTATCTTTTTTTTGGTTTGTTGTCTTTTTTGTTTTTTTGTGTTTTGTTGTTTTTTTTGTTTCTCTTCTCCTTTTAAACATTCCTTAAAGGGGTCATATGATGCAATTTAAATGTTTCCTTTCTCTTTGAAGTGTTACAAGCTCTTGGTGCATAAAGAAGATCTGTAAAGTTACTGAACAAGCAGTATAAAAGACAGTATAAGTCATTATAATCAGAAATCATGTCCCCACTGGATGCAACAAATGCCTCGTTTATAATGGGTTTTAATGTTTTTGTCTCGTCGCTCCGGCCGGACAGGGCATCATCACAGTATGGTGAGGGGCGTTACATTTCCGTCTCACGCTTGAGGTATTCGGCCAATCACAACGCACTGGATAGCTGGCCAATCAGAGCACACCTCGCTTTTCAGAACGATGAGCTTTGTAATAATCGACGCATTTCAGAAAGGCGGGGATAGAGGAGAAACAATAAGGAAAAGTATGTGGAAAATAATGTGTTTTTTTAACCTTAAACCGCATAAACACATTTCATTACACCAAATAATATTCTTCTTAGCAACATCATATGATGCCTTTAAAATATCTTAATATCTTATTAAATATGTTTGCATAGTTTAGTCTGATTACACATCTTGTTTTTGTTATCCTAAAGATCCCATGAAATTAAAAGTGAGGTTTTGTGGCTTTTAGTACTTGGACTTTAGCTTTAAGACCATCTGTGTGGAAAGAAAATGGAAGAAAATAATCTGACAGGTTCTTTAATGTCCCTTTTTGGCTTAAGTAAGACATTTTTCTGTGACAGAACCTAAAAAATGTGCAGTTTATGTTTGTCACAAAGTTTGTATCCATCATAATCCGAATAGATTTGTTTTGTTGACATACAGTGTTTGCAAAATCTTATATTATGCATTATTTCAGTTTTTGAATGCAATAGGAAGAGGTTGCTCTACAGACGCGGTTTCCCACAAGCTGAAACATTCCAGAAAGCGTTCACGTCTCTATGGAGGAAAAGCATCAAAGAATCCAACTGAATGTGAAATCCAACAAAAAACAAAGAACTAAACATTCTGTTGGGAGTTTGTTCTTTGTTTTGTAGCATATTTGCTTGAGAATCCAAACATTACCATAAACACTGTTTTCACTGGGTAATTCATGGGTTTTAACGGTGCAAAAACTGCATATGAAAACTGAAGCAGTGTAGCTGAGGCGCTAATGCAGTTTCCAACAAAACCCTGTTGAACTTCCCACACCATTTTTGCTGTGAACTTGAATGATACCTCAAATCATGCAGAGAGGTGTGCTATTACTTTTCTAAGCAATTGAACTTGATTTTCACTTGGCAGACAATAAAACAGAGTCTGGCTAGTAACTGAGTACATGTAATCTGGATAATCAGATTCCAAAAATGAAGTCCTTGTAATTAAATTTCATATTAAAATGTTAATAATCAGATTAGTTACTTTTCTATGAATTGTATGATTTCAAATAGTTCACACAATGGCAGTAAATTATTTATAATTTGTTGATTCACCCCATGTAATATGGTGTTTTGTTTCATGTTCATGTTTCCCATGTCTTTTAATTTGTAATTGTTTCATGGTCAGTTAGTGCAGGTTACCTTGCCGAATGTCTCTATGCCTTGTGTGTGTCATGTATGATCGGTGTGGTTTTATGCCGTAGTAAGGGTTGTTCCCATTGGTTTGTTCATGTCATGTGACCCTCCTTGTTTTCTATAAGTAGCTTCATGTTCCCATTGTGCCCTCGTCGTGTATTGAATGTATTTAACCCGCTGTTGGTGAGTCTAGTCTGTTTGTGTCAAGTAGCTCATGCTAGGCTGTTCAATTCAGTCAAGTCAATCAATAAGTCAAGTCAAGTAAGTATGTGTCTGGATATTGTTTGGATCACTCTGTACATAAAACTGAACTTGGTTTCTCACTACGTCGCCTTCAGTGGAGTGATCTTTACAGAAAAACGACCAACTAAATGAACCCAGCAGTTCACGCCTCCTCTGCCTCGTCAAGGTGACGCTATTGAGGACTATGTGGGGTTTTGTGAACTGTCGCACAGGTGGATTTTAACGGACGTGGGCTCAAAGACATTTCCGTAAGGTTAAAAAGAGCCCATTTGCTCCAGGTCAATGGGGGAAAGGTTCACTGGTCCCTGCGAGAATATAGACTTTGCTCTGCGGTTGAGTGGATCTGCTTTTACTGTGGGTGTCATGGAGGAACATGCCACTTCCCCAAAGCCTTCTCACGTCATGCCTGCCAAGCCAAAGCCTGCCTACGTCATGCCTGCCAAGCCACAGCCTTCTCACGTCATGCCTGCCAAGCCACAGCCTTTTCGCGTCATGTCTGCCAAGCCACAGCCTGCTCAAGTCATGCCTGCAATCCAGGACGCTTCCGTCAGCCAGTTAAGTAAGTGTACTCACATCATGTCTGCAAAGCCACAGCCTGCTCACGTCATGCCTGCCAAGCCACATTCTTCTCACGTCATGCCTGCCAAGCTACATTCTTCTCACGTCATGCCTGCCAAGCTACATTCTTCTCACGTCATGCCTGCCAAGCCAAAGCCTGATCACATCATGCTTGTCAAGCCAGAGCCTGCTCACGTCATGCTGCTACTCCAGGGACATGAATCCAGTAATGGACAGTTAAGTTAGTTTACTAATGTCACATCTGCAAATTCAAGCTGAGAATCATGTCTGCAAGCACGAGTCTGATTGGTCACGTTGCTACCCAGGGCCTGCTCAAGCTCACGTCTGCAACGCGAGCTTGCCTCACGTCATGACGGCCACGCGATCCCGGCCAAGATGCCGCCACGCCCATGAGTCCCCGGCCAAGATGGCTACCATGCCTGAGTCACCGGCCAAGATGGCCGCCACGCCTGAGGCCCCGGCCAAGATGGCCGCCACGCCTAAGTCCCCGGCCAAGATGGCCGCCACGCCAGAGTCCCCGGCCAAGATGGCCGCCACGCCTGAGTCCCCGGCCAAGATGGCCGCCACGCCTGAGTCCCCGGCCAAGATGGCCGCCACGCCTGAGTCCCCGGCCAAGATGGCCGCCACGCCTGAGTCGGACGCGATGCTTGGGCCAAGACTCAAAAGGCTGATTGCTAGTGTGATGGACCCACCACTGATGTCGGTGCGAGCTGCAGGCATCATGGTAACGTCAGCGCTCTCAAGCCCCGCCATCTTAGAGGTAATGCCACACTCTGTTGCCCTTACTGTAATGGCGGTCGCCATTTTGAGCATGTGGGATGCACACTGCACTCCTGAGGCCTCTCCTGACCACGAGTCCGCTCCAGAGGCCTCTCCTACCCACGAGTCTGCTCCAAAGGCCTTTCCTGTTCCACGAGTCGTCCAGAGGCCTATCCTGTCCACGAGTAGCTCCAAGGGACTTCATGTGCCTCCAGAAGTGGGATCCCACTGCCGAAATCCAGAGGTGGCGGATCCGCTGAGAACTCCTGAGGTGGTGGCGTCCGCTTCGAATCACTGTTGCCCTGTACGGCCACAGAGGCCGTCCATGAATCACGCCTGTCAGGTTACGCCACGGAGGCGGCATGAATCAACGCCTGTCCTGTACACGCCACGTTAGGCCGTTCATGAAACTCACTGTCTGTCCGTCACGGCAAGTGAGGGTTCATGAACTCCATCGCTCTGCCCTGCTAAAGGCCCAAGGAGGCCGTTCATGAATCACAGTCGCGGTAACGGGCAGGAGGCCGTTCATGAATCCACAGTAGTCCTTCACGGGCCAAGGAGGCACTCAAGAATTCTGCTTGTTCGTTACAGGAAGTGGTCTGGCCATGTCTGCCTGCTCCACCATGGCCCCCGGATCTGCCTGCTCCGCCATGGCCCCCCGATCTGCCTGCTCCGCCATGGCTCCCCTCTCTGCCTGCTCCGACCATGGCCCCCCGGTCTGCCTGCTCCGACCATGGCCCCCCGGTCTGCCTGCTCCGCCATGGCCCCACGGTCTGCTCAGGCTCCCCTCTCTTGACGGTCTCTTCACGGGCATGGCATCCATACCCCCCCTGGACACATCCAGTCCTCCACACTCCTGGAAATGTCTTGGTGGGGGGGATGTTATTTTAGGGAGTCAGGAGCCGCACTGAGGGGGGAATGTAAATGGGGGTTGTTTCATGTTCATGTTTCCCATGTCTTTTATTTTGTAATTGTTTCATGGTCCATGTTAGTGTCATGCTTCCCTTGCCTCATGTCTCTCTGCCTTGTGTATGTGTCATGTTCTGATTGGTAGTCTTAGTCATGTGTCTTGTTCCCCATTGGTTTGTTCATGTCATGTGACCCTCCTTGTTTTCTATAAGTAGCTTCATGTTCCCATTTTGCCTTGGTTCGTGTATTGAATGTATTTAATCCGCTGTTGGTGAGTCTAGTCTGTTTGTGTCAAGTCTGCTCATGCTATGTCTGTTCAAGTCAAGTCTGTGTCTTGTATTATTGTTTGGATCACTCTGTAAATAAACTGCACTTGGCTTCTCACTACGCTCGCCTTCAGTGCATTGATCCTTTACACCCCAGTTCTTTTTTTTTTCATTTCTAAATAAACCTACCACTTATATACATGAGACTAATAATTATGCAAGTTATTAAATAATTGTGAAATATTATGACTTCATCATATCCAGTGACATTTACTAATTATTTCTTTAACCAGAGGCTTTCATTAACCAGAATTGCTTTGAATGTCCAGACCGAAGCTCAAACCGTCTCTTTGTTTTTTGTGTATGCATAGTGTGCATAAAACATTAGTGTGTATGCAAAATGTCTTGAATGGGCAGTGGACTTTTATGAATTACAAAAGTACATTCTTCGAGTTGAACCATATAAGAAACACAGACAAGAACCTCTTTGATGGTAGGACAATGTTATGCTCTGGACAAATAGTATTATATTTGTCATGTTTTATGCATAAAAGTTCTTGCATCAGTCAGGCCCTGCAAACCTGCCCACCGCATGAGTCGGGCTGAAGGCAAGATGTTTAATAAATAATGCACAAGTGCTTTTTATATATAAAGGTCTGTGCTCTGTTCATTGGTTTTAGGCCATCGGTAATATATTGCCAGGGTCTGTGTATGCATTCATTATTTTGTAAGAGGTCGAACTGAATTTTTCCCCTCTCCAGCACTGAATAAATCACAGCTGCCCACCCTCGATTCACCCAAAAGTTAATTCCCCTCTAGCCCACCCAACGTTTGGAATTATTTCACCGAGAGAGCCTTTGAAATATAGTTGCACCATAACAATAACAGCCACCAAGAGCAGCTTAATGAAATATTTATCAGGGATTTGTGGATTGAGGCTATTTTAATTACCATTGGCTAAAGAGGCATCTCTGTAGATTTATGAAATGGCTGCGTCTTGCCAGTCAGCGTTTGCCGGTGTCATTTGCGGCAGGGTGTGTGTCCTCGTGTGTGCCGTAAACACTGAAGTGTTTGTGTGTGTGGGTGTGTGTGGCCATGCAACGTTCAGAATGAATGGAGAATGGCATTTAAATTACAATTCAGTTCATGAATTTTTATTGAGGTAGAAAGTTGAATGCAGAATTGCAGTTTGAGTTTGAATGTAGATAAATGTAGATAGATACTGTAGAGATAACACTCCATAATGTTGTTATTTGGTAGTAACAGTTTGAACAAAACTTTTGCATATACTGTACTTAAAAAGCATAAAATATTTTCTTTATTAGTTCAAATGAAAGTCAAATGAAAAACAGCAAATCAGTTCTAAAGCAATTGAGTCACAGATGTACATAATATGTTATATATATATATATATTTATACTGTATATATAAACAATATACTGTATATAATATATAATTAATATTATTGAATATATATATTCTATATAAATCTATATCTAGATATATTATAGAATTGTACATCTATGACTTTAATTACATAAATTATCATCAATGGGATATTAAATGTACCCTAAATTGTGACAATGAGATACCTTGAGAAAAACAGACATAAGAAAAAGTAAATATAAGTATTAAAAATAATTAGAAGAGAAAATCCAGATTTTAAAACCACAATATAACATTATTATACTTTTTCCGATTTCTATATATTTATAATATGGCTTTCCATGAATGGATTAAATAAACACAGTTTAATTCAATTTTTAAAAAACTGTTTCTCTGAAGCATTATATATGTGAATTAAATATAGATATTTTTTATTTTATTATTTTGAACGCAAGAACAATTTACTTCAACAGCAGACATTGCAAACAATTTAAGAGACATTAAGGCCATTTTAAACGAACTAAATTATATGGGCACCAGTTTTTATTTTTATTTTTTTGTGATATTATAAAATTATTTCCCTTAATGGGTAAAATATGATTTATGTGAAGAAAATATATAGATGACAGATAGACAGATAGACAATAGACAGTAGACAGATCGCAGAGATAGAAGATAGAAGAGTAGATAGATAGATAGGTAATAGATATGTTCATGAGTGTCCGTAGCGCTTGCGGTGGCCTTCAAAGAGGACTTAATTACAATGACATTTCCCACCTTTTTTCGCCATTAGCTGCCTGCGCTTTTCATTAAAGGGTGAGCTTATACTGTAACAGCCTTTCCGTAGCCCACATATAGAGCGACGCTGAAATGATTGTTTGCGGTCCTCCTCCATTCATATTGGCATTCCCTCCATTTAGCTTTATTTTGCCGCGGAATCCCGCCTTTTGCTTAGTCCATTTCCACTTGTCAATGAAAACCCTCCTTGTGTTCAATGCTGTCCATATGTTTATTATAACTTTTTTGCAACATTGTTCTTGAGCAGTGCTGCTTACTTGGCCACCATTAATCCACCCTCATACAAGTGCTGCCAGGTCCCGTTCAGACTTTTTTTTTTGCTTACGGTTTTTGCGTCCTACAACGATGCACCCCAAGCTCCAGTCATTAACAAAAAGCCTGTGTTATATCGGCTCTTCCAGTCTCTCCACTGCTGGCTGTTCCAGTTTAACGGGAGAGAGGAGCAACAGGGCTTGCACCAGGTGAATCGGAGAGTCCGCGATATTAATGTCATCAATACACAATTTCCCTTTATTGAAGTGAATTAGGGTTAAATCGCCGTCATGCATGAATGAATGATATTTTTGCAATTTTACACATACATTTGTCAATATTTCTTGAGACCCCCCAAAATGTTTCAAATCACGTTTTCAGGGGAGCCCATGTCGTTAAATTAAGGGGAGCCGAGCTCGCCCCTCTCCCACCCGTATTCACACCCGAGAGACACCACCCTGGATAGATAGATAGATAGATAGATAGATAGATAGATAGATAGATAGATAGATAGATAGATAGATTGATTGACTGAGTTGAGTGAGATTGATTGAGATTGATTGATTGATTTTCCTCAAAACATCTGATCTCCCTAATTATAAAGGTAAACCGCAAAAAAAAAATATTGAATATATGAGTTTAATTCTGAAGTCTAAAAGTCTCTAGGTTGATGTGAAGTATTTCTCTAATTCACTAACACTGCACAGATTATGCCTGGATGAGTGTTTGGCTTTTTGAAATGGATTATTTAATTTGAAGGGATGCTGAAATATGAGGATGACAGCCCGTGTCGATGGAAACAGCATGAGCGGTCAAGCAGGGCTGCGCTTTGGTGACATTGGCAAGCTGTAAATGGGATGAACGGCATTACCGAGAGATAAACCTTCCCATCTGATGGATTAAAGCCACTTTGACATTTCGAATCAAATTGTGAATTAAAAAAGCAGCCATGTCAACAATAATGCAGCACATGTTTTAAGCACAACGCGGCTGTTTACCTCCATGAATTTCCTAAAGGCCGGTTTTCTGCACCGCAAGATGAAGCAAACACATGAACAGCACAATTTAAGACAATATTCATTGCAGTTAACAGTCAACGGATGATGTTATCTGGCACATGTTTTTGAGTTTATAGAGTCTGGACATTTCTCACATTCATTCGATACCAAAAAACAATTCCCTCAAAAAAACTGAAAGATGGAAAAAACATATCAGATGTTTCTTATAATCTTGTGGTGAAAAAGAGGAAAAGCTTACTAAAGGGTTTTGGTATAGGAGGAGGCTGAATCTGTCTGTGTTGAATAATAGATTTAAATGATTATTGTTAGTAATTAACAAAGGTCCCT
Organism: Sinocyclocheilus anophthalmus; assembly: GCA_018155175.1. Classification (NCBI taxonomy): domain Eukaryota; kingdom Metazoa; phylum Chordata; class Actinopteri; order Cypriniformes; family Cyprinidae; genus Sinocyclocheilus; species Sinocyclocheilus anophthalmus. The sequence goes on from JADLZN010004945.1 coordinate 166,821, forward strand.
TTTTAGTTTCTCTTTGCCACCTTGAATATTTATCAGTCCCTCAAAGGGTATAACGGCCGGGAAGCAAGAAAACACACATCAAATTGTATTCTCAATACTTCAACTTTATTCATAGATACAAGGATATTATATAGGCATATGTCGAGGGGAGTTTCAACCCTTTAACCAATGAGAATGTATGACATACATATAGGATCTTTGGCCAAGAATATGTGTTATATAAAATGGCCACATGTACAGGAAAATATGGACATATTAGGAATAAACTTGGCGAAGGATGCTGAACTATATCCATAGTTCAGCACGAACCCCATTACCTTGGAGTCCTAGCTATCGTGTCCTCGTTTGAACATTTGAACTAAGAAAAGCTAATGCATACATGTGCGCATGCGTACCTCGGATATGAGTAAGAGATATTAAAACATAATACAAGAGAGAGAGATCAGATGGAGGAGGGGGAATCAGAAGAAGACAACATTGCTCTGTACAGGGAGGGCGAGCAGAGAGGGAGAGGGAAGAAAAGGAGGGTGAAAACATCTGGAACCAATGCAGACAGAGAGTGTTTTCTAACAATTATTAAATGTGATTTTGCCTGAAGGCTAGTCAGAAACTTGTTACTGTCAGCTGCCATCAAATTATGTTTTTATGTGTGATAACTCGCTGCCATTATGGTGTGAAGTTCAATAACTGGTTTTAAATGAAGAAGGACAGGGTTAACAGATGTTGTTAATTCAGTGTAAATTTCATTTCACTAAATATTTGTAATATTTTAATGAATTGTCTAATTAATAAAATTAATAATTGAGAGATGACATATATTATATATATAGGTATAATAATAGATAGCTAATAACTATAGATATTATACTTTTGTATTTCAAATTAATTACAATTATTATTTTATAATTAGACAATTCATACCATATTACAATATGTTAAATTTATTATTTTGTATATATTTTCTACATTGTATCTATGTATAAACTTAATGATTTTTATATCAATTCTCTTATATCTCTATTTATTGATAGCTCCGTTGTAAACACTTGCATATTGAATCTACAGAATCTTGTCTCAGTTCAAACTATAAAAACCCATGTATGACCCATAAAATATGGTTAAACTGGTACAGACTATATGTATGCATTTTCTATAATGATAAATAGTCATTCATTTTGCACTGATGTTCAGATCTTTACAGATATTGAGTTGCATCATTTAGTGCTTTACAATCGATTGCTGTTCCTCTAAAAATCAGTGAAACTAAGGGCATGAAGTATATATTCATCATATAAATGAGGCCCCCCAGCAGCCCTGCTTTACATTTTAGGTATAAGTTATTTATCTTCTCATTATCTCATGTTATTGCCTAGCAACAAGGGAGCTATTGCTGCATGTGTTTAATGGTCAGCAATGTGCTCATGTAGTGACTGTATTCTGAATGGCATACTAACATACTAGCTCTACTAGAAATGTAGTATACTGGGCAATTGTGTGTGTATACTGTCCATATAATATACCGATATAACAATACTGTATTTATATATCTTGTTTTGTCAAATATTTAAATTAATTGGAAGTGATTTCAATAACATTTAGAAGTGATCTATCTATCTATTATCTATCTATCTATCTATCTATCTATCTATCTATCTATCTATATTTCTGTCTATCTATCTATCTATCTTTCGGTCTGTCTGTCTCTGCTGTCTGTCTGTCTGTCTGTCTGTCTTGTCCTACATAGCAGGCCGGACGTCTGGTAGGGGCACGCTAGTGCCAACGCGGGATTGCCTAGCAACGCCAGGTACCCTAGCAACCGCAAAGCAACACCGTCGTATGGGGCCGGAACTGTCGGTCACCCTGGTAACCCTAGGGGAATGGCCACGCGCATAGCAACCCCATAAAGCAATGCGTAAAATATATATATACATATATTTATATATATATATATATATGTATTTTTTTTTTACATGCAAGTGATGCTCAAAAATCTTAAAGTCTGGAAATTGTACGCCATACGCAAACCTACATTTTTGAGTCATTTTGAATTTCCATGGCACAAAATGTGTGATAATAGTTACATGGCAAAGCTTAATACTTTTGTTTTATGGATTTGTTTAATATGACCAATAGTGAGTGGTGCTTGCTGTAGCAAACACAGCTAAATACATTTTCATATGTATTGTAAAACAGGATTATTTTAATCAAAGCAACACTGTAGAATTTCAGATGAATAGTAACTTTAGATGAAAACTCACCATTAGACCACCATGGTCTTTATATGAACTGGCTTGCACAAAATAGACAATAACTTTCAAAAACAAAACTTTCACTGGCCTTTGCACAACATGAGGTAATAGATATTGACAAATCCAAGCAGATAGAAGAGAAAATATGAGTCTGGGACAATTCCCAGACAAGTCAAACAATACATATGAAATGTTCAGTTGATGCACTTCTCCTCTGCCTTCATATCATATCAGGACAAATATAATAATAGGACACGACTTTCATAACTACCATACTAACAACTAAAAAACAAAATATCCATACGCTGCCGCCTGCATCTTGGCTAATAAACTTTATAACAAGATCTGCAGGTACAGCGATGCATGTCGCAAGAACAAATAAAGACGTTTTCCGATTATATTTTTCTTGCTATCTCGGTGTATTCTACTGAGATTTCTGATGTATTGGAATATATCTCTCTTTATCTACTTAGGAAATAACAAAAAGCCACTTAAAGATATTGAACCATCTGCCTGATTAATATAAGAGGCAAAATAAGGAGACTGTCAGTAAAGTATAAAGCAAACAAACACACAAAAAAAGCAGCTTTCAGACCCGGATTTTCATTCTGCTGGCATGCCGTGTGTATACATGACATGCTCTTCACTATCAGATCCGGCATGAGGCCAGTGGAGGGTTGATGTATCTGTACATGCATTTTTACCCATCTGTTCTTCAGTGTGCAGACAACACAAACTAGAGATTGTGATATCATATGCTATCTTGCTCAAGACAAGAACAGAATGCTCTGCTTGAGACAAGACAAGTGTAGGTCAGTTTTTTTTTTTCCAAGCCCCATTGTTAGGTAAATGTAACTGTTTTAGAAAAAGGGCTTAAAAGAGGATCAAAAAGCACCATAAAAAAAAGAATTTATATATATATCTCTATTAATAGATCGATATATATATATACTATATATATTATATTAGATAATATATACAATATAAATTATTTCCTCACTACAAAGCTATCCTTTGGATTCAGATAACTTAAAATACGTTGTCAGTGTCATTCTTGACTATTTTGGGATGCTATTATGATGCTTTTTTGAGTCTTTTTTTTTTGTCCTCATACATTATAATTGCATGCAATTGTATGCACGTGCATGCATTTGAGTACAAATCCTCAACTCCACCGTTTGATTCCAGGAAAGAAGAAAATCATCCAGGGTTTATCACAACATGATGGGTGAATAAAAGTGCTGATGCAATATCAATTCTTACTGATGTATACTGGCCAAACCTTTAGCCTAATCCAAGATATTTTATGTTTGTAAAGTCTCCGTATGCTCACATCAAGGCGGTATTAAGTAATCAAAAATATAGTAAATATTGTGAAATATTATTACAATGTATAACTGTTTTCTATTTAAATATATTATAAAATATAATTTATTCCGGTGGTGCAAAGATGAATTTTCAGAATAATTTACATCACGATTATCCGACAAATAAAAAATATGAAGCAGCACAAAAATATATATTAGAATGTTTTCTGAAGGATCATGTGACACTAAAAAGTAGGCCTAATGATGATAAAATTCAGCTTTGCATCACAGAGATTAATTAAATTTTACAATATATTCAAATGGAAAACCGCTATCATAAATTGTAATAATATTTCACTGTTTAACTGTACTTTGATTGAATAAATGCAGCCTTGGTGAGCAGAAGAGAAAGATTTGTCAATGTGTCAGTAGCGGGAAAGAAAAAACACCACATGTAGATTTGCATTACAGGCGATCAACATTTTAATGTTATTGTGCAACACAATTAATTCCATTTTCTGAACTATTAGTTTTAGATTGCTTATCAGACTGCTCATTCAGATCGTTTCCCTCTGCGCTGCATCAAGGGTCAGGCCGCAGCCGAATGCTTTTGCCGTGGTGAGGATAGAGAGAGAGACAGCGAGCATACGCCTGAGTGATTAAGAGAAAGGTTAAAGGAAGAAGACGTCGGTAATAAAGAACGGGCTAAAAAGGCAGAAAAGAATCCGAGTTCTCCCGCGGCCGCCACACTGGCATATTAACGGTCCGCCGCGGCATCCCTTTGTCGGTGGGAGAATTCTGCATGTGTAGGGCCCTGGACAGCCATCATGTGTCCCAGCATGCAGCGTGGCATACTAATGACTCAGACAGGACCGTCTGCCTCTGTGAGATGAGCGCTCTGAATGAATGAAGGTGCTTCCAGGGTGAAGCTGCACTGTAAAAAATGATTGTGATTTTAACAGTAAAAGACTGTAAAAATGCTACAGTAAAAACCTGTTAATTGGTTAACAGTAAGTTTCCATACTATATATGGTGAATAAATGTAATTACATTTAATGTAATTTTACAGTAAAATACCGTAAAAAATACGGTTTTTGGAAGTGAAAAAAAAAAAGTCATTATATAATTTACAGTGAAAAAACGTAAATTGACACTCCCAGAATTCCCTGCATGACACTTCATACTTGATGTTTTTTTTGTTTCTGATTTGATGTTTCTTCTTAGTTTTTTCTTATCAGTTGTGTACATTAGGGTTTTATCTTACATCTAATGTTGTTAAATTAATGTTATTGCATTATTTCAGTATCATGTGTGTTACCATGATCTTGTTTAGTGTTTGTGTGAATGACACTGAGCACCTTCTATATATAAGTATTGCCCTTCTCAGCTCGTAGAAAAGCTGTTTGTGATGAGCTTTGGTTCATCATGTGACTTTCTCATCACCACCAGTTTTTGGTGGTTATCAGTGCATTACAATGATTAAAAACAGATATTTGTACTTCAATATGTTGGTTTATTAACATTACATCAGTTAATGAAATACGGTATTTTATTGTGAATTTAAGTTAAATCTGTAAAACCTAAAATGTTGCTACCATATTTTTAACGGTGAAGTTCTGGCAACCACAGCTGCCGGTATTTTACCGTAAATGTCACAGATTTTTTTATTTTTTATTGTGTCACATGTGGTGTTATCTGAAAAGGGAATAGTAGCAGAAACATCTGCTTAGAAATAACAATATTTGACAGCGATACACCAGTCGTGTGTTTGAAATGGAACATACACTGCTTATTTCTTCACAATTTGGAGGTCTACTTGATGCTATTTTTAGTCGGTGCTTGGCACGAGAGGTGCAGCGCTGGGTAGTTAACTGATTTACTGTAATCCCTGGATTTTGTTATCATCTCAATAATCAATTTACCTAATTAGGACATATTAACATTTTAAATTTGCTAATAATTAAATTACAGATAACTTTTTATGGATTACTTGATTACATATTATTCACACAATGGCAGTAAATTATTCATAAAATGTATTGATTCAACCTTTTTTTCTCTCTTTTAAATTTTCCTTTCTAAAAATCCTATGATCCTAGTGATCTTCCGCAACTGTTGATTCTGGAAGTCTGGACAAACAATTTCAGACCTGGATGACTTAATATTTCAACTAATTTAACAGCACAAACACATGTTTACAGTACTCTAATGTTGGTTAATGGTTGCATTGTGTAATTAGAGAGTGTCAATGATATTTGAAAGGACGCACACAGCTGAAGTAGCTTTTCTAACATTTATCATTTGCAAAGGTTGAACGTGGCAACCTAATAGTGGTGGCATTAGAGAGAGAAATTAATAACTGAAAATCTTTGAAGTTATCAATTAATTTTTCATGAGACATTTTCCAAGAAAACCCAATTAAACTATCCAAAAATGCCTCACTATTGGCAATTATTTGCTTAACAATCATGAATGGGCCTTTTTGAGTTTCTGTGCATGTGGCATCATGCAGCAGCATCAGCAAAGGTTCAGTTTTTTATGGTTTTAGTTTTGTTAGTGATAACAACCCTGATATTATATACAGTATAAAATGTTTTCCAGCAACAATATCCATTGCTATGATATAAGCTTGTAGTCATATCACTCCTAGTAGTAAGCAGTAGGATTCAATCCAAACATAACCTTTGTTTGTTGTGCGTTCAGCTCTCAAATAGAAATGCAATAGAAAGCATAGCGGATATGCACTCCAAAGCTGTGTATTGTGAAGACGAGGAGTTTCTAAGGCGTGCGATCCTGTGCATCAACTGCACTTAGCTCTTAACACAGAGCGCTGGCAGGAGCCCAGACGCAAACCGCTATGAGTCACATCTTTAAAAGCTCCGACCACAGCAGCCAAAAGTAAAAGCTCCCAATATTTGTGATTAAACCTGGATGGACAACGGGTCGGCGAAGCCAAAAAGCCTTTTATTTTTTAAATATTCATCACTCCAAGCATCTTTAATCCTGTTTTCAGAAGGAAGGGCTGTTTGTGAAGGAAACAACATCACAGTCAAACACTTCAGTGGGAATCTTATCAGAAATGCTGTTTTATGTACAGTATACACGTCTCTTTTGTTGGCTGTTATTCCCTTTGCACTTTAAAAAGGAAAGGGAACGGTTAAGCTTGAATCCCATTTACATTTATAGATAATTGATATTGCTTAGCTGGATATCGAATGATCGCTCGAGCAGTCCATTAAACAGAGAAATAGGATTGACAAGGCTGTACAAATGGGGTTTGTTTCCAGCAAAGGTCGATGATTGCTAACTCTGAGTCCTCGTTCCCAGATGAATGCGACTCCGCTGCATGAAGATGAATCTAACCTTGTGGATTTTACTAATCTGCACCAATGTAAACAATGAGATGCGATTAGATGCATACGAACGCAGTAGCATTCAAAACGCATGCGAATTCCCTGGAGAACACAGGATAAAAACACTTTTGTTAAATTGGCAGAATGCGGTTGTAATTGAGGCGTGTAAAAGGACATGCAAAACAAGGAAATGAGCAAGAGATTACGTGTTTGAAATGCTGCTTGAAGTCTAGAGCCGTCCTCTCTGAATACGCTTGTAAACATGCGAAAAGTGTCAATTTGTTCAACACAATAGAGCCATAAGCTAATTTGAATGCTTCTAAGACAACATTTTCACTTCTTTATTTCCATCTAAGTAATTAGGCAAACTGAGCCTTGAAGTCGTTCTACAGGCTCTTTATGTGGACCCCCTAGTTAGTAGATTTGCATAATCGTTTTCTTCATTTATGGTATACAGTGGCCCTGAAAGGTATTTGGACACATAAGTTACACTAAAAAATGTATGACTGTCATTGAATTAGATACAAAATAAATAAATAAAATAAACCAAGCATAAAAACAAATGGCATTTATTTTAAAGTGACTTTTCATTTTCATTAAAATTATGGTAATGAAAGGTTCATATTTTGGTTTTGGGAGTCCCCAAAAACAGGTTGACATGCATGCAAGGTCAAAAAACACTTTCATTTTCTTATAATATGCATTTATTTTTACCTTACTTGCTCAACGACTCCCAAACGATTCACTCAACGATTCATTTTTCCAAACCCCTCCCCTCCTTTGAAGTGACGCTAATTGAAAAAGCTGACGGTGATTTGGATCCGATTTGGTCTCAATTTTCTATGTCATTTTCATTTCATCATGCCTGTAATGCCTGATAAAGCAGTGTTTGTGAGCGCAGTGCTGCTTTGTGTACAGCGTTACCATGAGTAACGGTAACCCAGTGAACCCGCTATTTTATATTTAAACCGCTCCAGAAGCGGCACCTAGTGGCAAAAAATGAATTTGCATTTTCATTCAGTCCAACGCGAAAAGACCAACAGGTGGGCGGGCAATATGCTAGTGTTTCATGTTGACGTCAACATGAAACTTACTTGGGATTCGTTTTAAAAGTGACTCGTTTCAATGATTCAGAGTCGACTCTTTCTTTTGAGAGACAATAACTTTATACACGGTGCACTTTCAGATTTAAAACATTGCAGGATGTTTTCATTCACTTAGAGCTGTGTTACACACTGCATGAAAGGTCATTTTCAAAAATCCATAATAGGGGCACGTTAAAGATACAGTACTCAAGCACCTTTTCAAGTTTTAATATAGATTATAGATGTTATTCACAACATATTAAAGATACATATATTGTCTTTACTTAATATTATTCGATTAGCATTGACACTAATATTGATATGTTTAAATATTACACAATACTTATATAGTAATTTATTTAAATTATTTTTATAGTTAATTAATCATGGAATTTAATCATGACTATTATTATATATTCTTATATATATCTCACATATATATATATATATATAGATATATATAGATATATATATCTATATATATATATATATATGTATTGTAGTTTGTATATTGTATATTGTATGTTTAATTACTATTAATTTAGAACATTTTTTAGTAGTAGTAGTAGTAGTTTTAGATTGACTATAATATTATAATATTAATAGTGGAACATAAAAATGATGATGCCATGACCATGCCATCAGAACACAAGTAAATTAATTTTTTCATAATAATCACATCAACAGCAACAATAATAATATTATATCTTGTATTTTACATAAAATTAATTAATAAAGATTGTGGACGTTTTTCCTGTTGTTTGTTTTGTTTTAATTCACTGTGTGCCCTACGCAACACTCCCACAGAAGAACCATTCAGAAAAAGTGTTTGCAAGTTTTTTTGTAGGTTGGAAATGTTAAAACAATAGATCAGGTCTTGAAACAAAAAGCATTGAGTGACTCTGTTTGTGGTTAGTGAAACAAGTGGATGATTTTGTGCACCTGTGCTTCCTCTGACTTCATACATTCACCAAAAATCACCAAAACACCAGCTTATTCAAAGACAATGAGGAAAAATGAAGAAAAGTGAAGTTAGTGAAGAGGCATTAACAAATACATCTTGCCTTCATTTTGAACAATTGATCTATTGTTCTGTCATTTAAAACTTCAATTTCTTTATGTGAAATCCTGCTGTGTCCACATGCCCTTCCATTGGAGCACGGCATCTTGTAGTCACTTCATTTTAATATTTTAAGCAAATATAATTTATTTAAAAATGACCTGACAACATGCCCACAATGTATGTCTGCCTTCACACTAATGCACTGCATTCATTTTTAAGTGTTTAAACACTTTTTGGGCCTGCTCCACTTACAAATGCCATTTGCTGTATGATTCAGGATGGGAAACGGAAACAAACACACAAATGGAGTGCCATTACAGACACACACACTCCTCTGCCCGCTTCCTAAAGTCAGTTTCATAAACATATCTCAGTGGCCATCATTGCGACTGGGCGGCAGGGCCGTATTTAATCTGACGAGCGCTCGTCGTAACTCCATCTGTTGGGTAATGCAGCACAATCCAATAGCAGGCTGATGGACATGCAGCATGTCTCTGGACGCTGCATCTCGGCTCTGCAGTGTTTGCATGGTTTTGCGTCCGCGAGTTTAACGCAATCGGTTTAGAGAGTTCACAGATGGCCGAGGTGCTGCAAATCAATCACAGCAGATTGTGTTTCAGTTCTCTTAGCTCTGGAAAGCGGGGGGGGGGGGGGGGGGGGGGGGGGGGGGCGCTCCTAAGTCTTGCTTAATCGCTCAGAGGAACCTGTTCCTGTGATGTCCTTTGAGACATTTAAAGGTGTAATTGACAAAAGCATTAGATCCCTATATTCCCTGTTCACATTAGCGCGTGCATCATTAGCTTGTTGCACATTAGATATGCCACACCAGTCATTGCATTTGCAGGATGCATTTATCCTTAGTTTTTCTTTCAGAACTGCGTTTATTTGTAATGATGCTTTTACATAATCCAGTGAAATATATTTTAGATATAATTATATATATAATATATATATATATATATTATATATATATATATATTATATAAATAAATCATATCATATGATATTATTATTAATATATATCAGTTATTTAGAATAACGGCATACTATTAAGTTTTTGTTAATATTTTGATTATCTTTTAGTTTTATTAGTATTAGCAGTAGTAATTTTTATGTGGTGGGAAATTATTCTTATATATAATGTTAGTGTGTCTGAATAAAGTCCAGGCTTATGGCATATTTTTATGGTTAATATACTATTATATGATTTTATAGCGTTAATACTATAATAATCGTAGTAATAATTATTAAATTTTTTTTTTTCTAATGATTAAATATGAATAAGTAAAATTATTGTTGATTATTTTTTTACAGATTTTTTTTTACATTTTCTGTCTTCTTTTAATTTTAAAGTTTTAATAAATTTATTTACTAAAATTTTTTCGCATTTTCCCTTGTGTTATTAAATTTATTTTTCCGTTTTGTTAGTCATTTTATGATTTTTACTGTAAGTTTTATTTATACGTTACTAAGCTAAATGAAAATGATAAATGTTGCATTGGCAAAATTGGAAATATTTATTACAATTTAAAATATTTTTTTTCTGTTTGAAGATATTGTAAAATGTAATTTATTCCTGAAATGAAGTGCTGAATTTTCAGCATCATTACTCTATTTTCCCATGATCCTCATGATGAGCTTTTGAAATGACTTTTTAAAAATATATTCAAATAGAAAACAGTTCTTTTAAACTAAATTCAATGTACTGTATTTTTCAACAAATAAATGCAACCTTGGCGAACATGAGAGATTTTTAATAAAAGTGTTTGCAAATGCTCAAACCTGTTCCTATGGTGTAATTTAAGGCAATAAACGTTGTAACTGACAATACAATTATAACTGACAATACCCATTATATCAATCAGCGCGTGTGTCATTAGCTTGATGTGCATTAGATATGCTGCACCAGTCATTGTATTGCAGGTTGCGTTTATCTCCGTAATGTTTTCAGCTATTTTCTTTCAGAACGGAGTTCATTTGTTCCTAATAAACTAAGATGCTAAGCATCAAACAGTGCAGTTGGTTCTTCACAAACTTACCTGCTCATCGCACGCATTATTGCACATTATTGCTGGGTGTGCTTCCTTTAAAACAGTCAGGAGCTAATATTACTTAATTAGCACATAATTATATACAATTCAAAGCAGCGGTGAGGCAGAGGTTGGGATGGTGGAAGCCAAACGCACAGTATCAGCAAAATGGCTGTAATGCAATAAGTGGTCTCAACTTAATGGAGTCAAGCCCTCCATTTAAGAGAATAAAATCAGTGGTATCGCTTTCTCTCTGGAACCTGGGACTGCATATAAATCAGCTCAGAGCGGCCCGCCGACCGCTGCCATGTTTACATGCTGCCTGTGAAGATGTGTGCATCACAGACGTATGTCCGTGTGTGTGCTAAACCCTGTTTGTGGTGTGTTTTCTGTGCTTTAAATGTCAAACGTACTCCAGTTCGACCCGCTATCCTTGATTTCCCAGCAACCACACACACACACAGGGAAGAATGGAAACAGTCTGCCAAATTCTCAGCAATGACTTTTATATAATTTGCAGTACACTTGTTTTGCTTTACTTGGTAACACCTACCATTGTTTATTCTGATATGATTATAATGTGTTTTTACAATATTCATATCTTAAATAGATGTAATATTTCTTATTTAATCTTATAAACTATTATTATTGTTTTTGTTATTATTATTGTTGTTGTTGATGTTTTTTTTTTTTTTTTTTTTTGTGTGTGTGTTTTTTGTTTGTTTTTTGGGGGGGGGGGGGGGGGTCACTTAATGCCGTCCAGCCATAGTTTTAATGCTAAATGTAGAATGCTTCTGCCCTTTTTTTATATTAATATTATTGTACTTTGCACTTACATTATCATATTATTCATTTTTATTAAGAAATTATGATTACATTATATAAAATAAACTAAAATTCTTATTATGATTATTTTAATGATTATATAATTATAATTCTTAAATTAAAATGAATAATACAATTAATATATTAATATAATGAATAAAAACGAATAAAAAATTATTAGTGAATCAACATGCAAACATTAAACAGCAACAAAATATTTTTTTATTAAAAATAAAAAGTTTTTAATTCTTTCATTTTTTTAAGTTTTACAATTGGTTTTTTTTTCAAATTTATTTAATTTAAAAATTATATTTTCATGTTTAAATCAGCATTATTTACTTATGTTCATGCTTTTATTCATTTTAGGATAATAAATATGATATTATGTTTTGTTTTATTTTATTTTGCTTGCATTTTATATTTTATTGTTAATAATAAAAATATTGTAATGTTTTTTTTTAATTATATTTAGAAATAGATTTAGAAATAAACTCTGGAACATTGATACCGAACTGTATTGAAACAACATTGAACTGAATTGAGCTGAATTATGACACTACTGTCTTCTGTATAGAGCTGCTTTGCAGCTGGAATTCTTTTTATTACAGAATTTTACAACATGAACACTGTTGTTTTCCTGTTTAATGTGAAGCTGCTGAAACAATCTGCATAAATGTGACTTGACTTGAATATAGAGCACAAGTCGTATGGAATGGTTTGTTTTTGTTTTCCAAAACATCTCCTTTTGTTTTCCACTCATTTTCATTATGGGTGCGCCATCCCTTTAAAATAACGAGCGCACATTTCAGCCACTGTTTTGTGCTGGAGTAGGCGTATCATTTTCATTCAGTGTTTTTATTGCAGCATCACTGTCGTCTGATAAAAAGCATGTTTGACGTGTTACAATACCTCTTCGCGCAAGTTCATTTGTGAGCCCTGGTTACCCTAATGATGAACTCTAAATGATGTTATCACATTCTGCATTCCAAAGGTACTAATTACAGCCAAATTAGACGCAAAAAAGTAATTAGGGTTTCTTTTGTGAAGGTTGTTGGAAGGAAAAAATCTGAATGTGAATGTGATGTTAATTACTGAAACCGTAACACCCTTTCAGTCTGATTTTCTGATCTTGATGCCATGTCTAATATTATTAGCATTCCCCACCGTCTTGCACCTGGCAGATGCGGTTCCTGTTATTTCTGAATGCTGGTTGTATTGGCACCGTAGAGGAGAGCGAGCGGGTGGCCGGCTTGCCAATCTCATTCCATTTGCTGTGTGTTAAACTTTTGATTGGCCTGTTGCTGCAAATGGAGAATGTATTTATGTGGTTGATTGCGGAGCTCATGGGTCTCTTACGAGAGAGGGGAACTCATTTGCACTCCACTGAAAATACATTTCACACACTTTAGATAGGTTTTATCCGTGCGCACTGCACTCGCTTGGACATTGACGCATTTTAAGGTTGCATTTACACTAAGGCACAGATCCATATGTGTTTTTCCTGTCGATATACTTTCTTTCAAGACTTGACTGTGTTTTTACATGAATACACCAACAAACAGCCAAGATATATATAATAAGAGTCAACTTACCACCAAATGGCCAAGATAGTAATAATAATAATAGACTTAGACTTTAATTAGACTTTATGAATACTTTTAAATATTGATGACAACAGAAATCACTGTGGACTTATTATTATTATTATTATTTTGCTGATTTCCCAGTGTAGAAATGTGTATAATATATATTTATATACAGTGCCTTGCGAAAGTATTCATACCCCTTAATTTTTTTCACGTTTTGTTATGTTGCTGCCTTATGCTAAACTGCTTTAAATTACTTTTTTTCCACATCAATCTATACTCCATACACCATAATGGTAGAGCAAAAAACAGGTTTTTAACATCTTGGCAAATTTATTAAAAATAAAAAGCTTAAATGATTCCATTGCATAAGTATTCATACCCATATCTGGGACAGTTGAAATTTAGCTCCAGAGCATTCATATTGCTTGTAGATGTTTCACTACACTTCGAGTGAAGTTAACCTGTGGCAAATTAATTTGAATGGGTATGATTTGGAACGACACACACATCTTAATAAAAGGTCTAACACCTGATAATGCATATCAGAGCAAAAACAAAGAGGTCAAAAGAACTGCCTGTAGAGCACAGAAACAGGTTTGTGTCAAGCCACACATATGGGGAAGAGTTCAGAAAAAAAATCTGCTTCATTGACAGGTCACAGAAGCATGTAGTCTCTTTTACCCTTAATGGAAGAAGTTTGAAACAACCGGGACTCTTCCTAGAGCTGGCCTCCTTGCCAAACTGAGAAGGGCCTTGGTTAGAGTGGTGACAAAGAAGCTGATGGTCACTATAGTTGAGCTCCATGATCATATGTGGAGATAGGAGAAATCAACAGAAGGACAAACATCACTGCAACACTCCCCCCAATTTGATTTGGGGTTTATGGCGGTGTGGCAAGACCAGAGGCGGACAGTAACAATACAGAGTATTGTACTTAAGTACACTTTTGAGTATCTGTACTTTACTTGAGTATTATTTTTTTCTGGGAACTTATAACTTTAACTTCACTACATATGAAAGATAAATATTGTACTTTTCACTCAACTACATTTCTATCAAGGTCCTCGAAGTAGAAAGTCGTAAGTAGCAGCTTTGAAAGTCAGTGGGTGATTTTTTTTTCTTCCCTAAAACGTGACTTTCTTTTTTTCAGACAGTTTTATCAGTAATCACTCTTGAAGGGCAACATGAAGAGATTTCCCAGCATTTTTTAACACTGACAAGTTGCAAATGTGATATTTATTTACAAAAATTCAATAATAAGAAATTAATATTGTGGTATATATTAGACACAATATTGTCTGATTTTGCTAAATTGTGTAGGTGAAAATATTACTATAAAGCCACAGAAGAACTGTTGTGCATCTCCTAATAAAACACAAAAGGTGTTTGACTTGAAGCAGAACTGCACAGACCGTTCTGTGTGTGACATCAAAGTACAGCGAGAGCGATTGGACAGCATTTTCAAATGTTTGTTTTGATGTCAAATAAGTCTTGCTGTTTTGCTTTTTTATTAAAGCAGTGTTGCTGTTGTAAAGTTATACAGCTACAGTTGTGTTACTGGGTTTTAAAACAGGTTTGATTTTCTTTCTTCCTTATCACTCTGTATTTACAGGATTTCACTGTCCACTCTGTTCAAATGTGGACAAATGGTTACACATAGATGTGTGCACACACTGTCAGAACTGTGAGATCACTACCATCCTGCTTTTGTGGGGGTGGGTAGGGGTGTTAAAAATTATTTTTTGTTTTGTTTTTTTCCCCATAGGTTTTCAACATTCTAAAAGCTCTTTATTCCAAAAAATACTACAAGCTAGTCAGTGTATTCAACAGGTGTAATGTATTCTAAGTTGCTTCAGAGGTATTGCAAGTACTACGTACAACAATAACAGTGCATTGACATAAAAAAGGAAATTTACTTTTGGTACTTAAGTACTTTTAAAAGCAAGTACTTCTGTACTTTTACTTAAGTAAAAAATCTGTCTTTACAACTTTTACTTGTAATGGAGTAATATTTGACCAGCAGTATCTGTACTTTCACTCAAGTAATGGAGTTGAGTACTTTGTCCGCCTCTGGGCAAGACTCAATCCTCTCTTCAGTGAAGACACACTTAGAATTTGCAAAAAAGCACCTAAAGGGCCTCAGACTGTGAGAAACAAGATTCTCTGGTCTGATGAACCTCAATTCCAAGCATCATGTTTGAAGGAAACCAGCTCTGCTCATCACCTGCAGAGTACCATACCAAAAGTAAAGTGTGCTGGTAGCAGCATCATGCGGTGGGGCTATTTTTCAGCGGCAGGGACTGAGGGACTCATCAGAGTAGATGAAAAGCTCAATGCACCAAAAATATTGTGATAGCCCAGTCCAGAGCATTCAGAAACTCAGACTGAGCAGAAGGTTCACCTTCCAACAGGACAATGACCCTAAACACAGCAAGAGTGGCTTATAGACAACTCTGTGAATGTCCTTGAGTGGCCCAGCCAGAGCCTGGGCTTGAACCCAATCAAATATTTCTGGAGAAACCTGAAAATGTGAGTCTGCCCCATCCAACCTGACAGAGCTTGAGAGGTGAAGAGGTGAGGTGAAGAATGACAGATAATTGCAAAATGCTGATGATCAAAGCTTGTCGCATCAAAACAAAAAAATACTTGAGACTGTAAAGGTGCTTCAACTAAATATTTAGTTAAGGGTATGAATACTTATGCAATGTACTTATTTCAGTTATTTTTATTTTTAGTAAATTTGTTTTTGCTTTGTCAATATGGTGTATGGAGTGTAGATTGATGTGGAAAAAAAGTACTTTTAAGCAGTTTAACATAAGGCAGCAACATAACAAAGCGTGAAAAAAATGAAGGGGTATGAATACTTTGCAAGGCACTGTATTATTTATATACAGTTACATTTTGATTATTTAGATTTTTTTACATTTAAAATATATTTAGATTTTTTTATATTGGTGACAGCAGAAATAAATTGCAAAAGTGTGTGGTGTGTGTGTGTGTGTGTTACTGGTATTTATCACGTTATGGGGACCAAAAAAATGTCCCCACAAGTATAGCAATACCAGTCAATTTTGACCTTATGGGGACATTTTTGAGGTCCCCATGAGGAAACAAGCTTATAAATCATACAGAATTAGTTTTTGTAAGAAGTAAAATGCACAAAGTTTCTGTAAGGGGGTAGGTTTGGTGGTCGGGTTGGTGTAGGGCAATATAGTATTTATTTAAAAATTATATATTATTTATATTAATAATTATATTTATAATTTTATAAAATTTATTAACCCATACAGTTTGTACAGTATAAAAACCATTACGGCTATGGAGCGTCCCCATAAACCATAAAAACAAACCTGTGTGTGTGTGTGTGTGTGTGTGTGTGTGTGTGTAACAACTAACAATTTCTAAAAAAAATGTAATATTATAAAACAAATCATTAATGAAAAAAATTGTGATTGCAGTGGAATGACTGATGAAATAATTCATTAACAATCTACAACACCACACACAAGATACAGCTGTCATCCTTGATCCTACAGCAAATCTCTCTCTGAAATCCAGCATTAATGCTAACCATGTTCCTCTCTGTGTTTTTCTCTCTCTCAGGCCCCTCAACAGATGGGCACATTGGCGTTCTACAGGTACGAGCAGCCCATCGTTGACTACTGCCAGGCTCACCAGACCCTGCACATGAACAGGGGCTTTGAGCCCCCGTCCCAGGCCCTGGAGGGGCTGGGGGCACGAGAACGCTGCACCATCCCATCCGCTGGCCTCCTTCCTTCCGTGCCTGCAGCCCCTCTGTCAGACATCCGCACCCTACCGCAGTGAGCCGGAGATGGACTCGTCCCCGTCGCCTGCTCTCCTCCACGAACGTCCCCGGGGGCGCACTCTCTACCCCCAACATGAACCCTTCACCAGACCGAATCACAGATATATGGGACAGCGTGACGGCCTACAGACTCTCAGGAGAGGACTCTGTCTTTGTCGTGAAGTGGGTTAAACACTCTCGGGTTTGTCATTCGCAAGAATCATCATTGTAGTGTACAATCGATGTGTTTGGAATTGGGGGCAAAAAAAGCATTTTATTCTGGTATTTCGGGCTTTTTGTGAGCTCAACCCTCTAAATTATTCAAAAGCATCATGCTACCGTCTCAAATGGGAAATAAATAACAAGTTTTATTGACTTAACAGCACGCATACTCACAAGATCGGTGTTCGTTCTCCCATAACCAGAAGTAATTACACGTAAACCAGCACCCCTTAAATGGATTCGAGGAATTTCTGAGCATAAAAATCTCTTTCATCTCTTTCTAATAAAAAACAAAATAAAAAAAAAAAAAAAAAAAAAAAAAAACAAATTTTTTTTTTTTTTTATTATTTTTTTAAAAAAAAAAAAAAAAAAAAAAAAATTTTTATTTTTTATTTTTTTATTTTTTTTCCAAAAAATTTTTTTTTTAGATTTTTTTTCTTTCTCTCCTTTTTCTTTCTTCAAAATGGCCTTTCAGAACGACTCCTGCCCTGTGAAGTCAGCAAGAATTGCTTTATATGAAATTGCCCAAATTTAATTCCTTAAGGTGAGCTGGCGAATTTGAATTGTAAATGAGAATATGACCCTCACTTGATGGCTTCTCTATTGTGAATCTTTAAAACGAGTCTTGATCATTCGGTATTACGATGAAAGAACCTATCATGCTATGCCCGTTTTACTCTGAAAATCACTGACAGCTGTGACATAATTTATCAGTGCTGTTTTACACCGACCGTGGAAAATGTTTGATACAATCGGTGAGGTTTTCATTTTGAGTTTCCTTTCAGTTTTCGGATGTTAACACTGGGTCAGTCCTGTTAGGCTTTGTTGAACTGTTAAAAATACATATGAAAATGTGGAAATTTCACAAAGTACTTCTGTAAAATGGTCTTAAAAACTTTCAGGTCGACATCAGACACTTAATTGTAACGCGATTATTGCAAGATTATGCTGAGAAACTGTATGTGAGGAGGTTTTTTTTTTCTTTTAAACTGTTGATATTACACTGTTTTTGTGATTCATTCAAGCGGGATGTTGTTTTCCCTCCAAAATGATGTCACTTCCTGGAGGATGATGACAAGAATTTTACACACAAATAACAGAACGGAAAGCAAGGAAACAATATACATTTTTCGAGGATATGAAAATGTCCAGCATAGCAGGAATGACCCACATTCTTTCTTGAAGCCTATTGGCCGTATCCTAAATTATGGTCACTATACGTCCTCTTTTTTTATTTCTAAATTGCCTTAAATATCCAGATTTGGCTTTGTTTTGCTTTTGTTTTCAGACTTGCTGAAGGTAATGAGCGGTTTGCCCAATAGCGTGCAGGCATTGTACATAACCGACCAATCGTGGTGTGTGAGGGCGGGTTCTACAGAGAACGGTCAAAGCACTGCAAATACGCGTCCATATAATGTATGAAGACTGTAGAGAGCACGTCAACATGAAAGCAAAGCCAAAACCAGCACATTTTAGGCCATTTAGAAATCCTGGATGGAAAAGGAGGACATATGGTCACCCTACCTTTTTATACCCATTAAGAAAGTGGATGTATGTTGTGGTGTACTACGTTAGTACCATAAACTGTACTATCATCATCATCTTGCAGCTCTGTCGCGGTATCATCATCTATTGGACATCGTGTCGTATTTCTGAGATTCTCGGATGCTCCATTAAATGACATGGAAATGGATTCCTTTTCTGTTTTGCCACAACTCACATTCCAGCTGAAACTGTAAAAATAAAGACAGTGGGAGTGACTTAGAGACACTATAAAGTGAAAAACACACTTCCCAGACTGGACTACTTGTCTTGTACATATTATGTAAATTAAAAGAAGGATGTCTTTGCTTCTACAGAAACACAATCTTGTTACCGAGAAGAGGAGCCTTATCTTTAATCCAGGAGGAAGCATACATGCATTGGGTGCTTGTGGGTGTGTGTCAGTGTGAGAGAGAGAGAGAGAGAGAGAGAGTGTGTGTGTGTGTGTGTGTGTATGCATGAAAGTGCGAATGGAAAAAGACAGAGAAGATGGTTGTGTTAGAATATTAGCCTGCTGTGTGAAAATAAATTTGGTTTCAAAAAAATTTACTTTCCTTTGCGATTTTACATAATTGCAACATATGTTTGATGCATCTGTCAGGTGGGATGGAGCGTCAAAAAACCTGTCCTCCAATAATGATTACAGTGATTTTCCAACCAAATGTTTTTATACCAGTATTTATGTGGGAAAAAAGGATGACAACCAGTATATACTTTTACGTTTTACGTTCTCCCGACCCCTTCAATGCAGTACTTGCATCTGTGGATCGGAATGACCCGTTTCTGTTTTGATGCGAAGATTGTGATGATTATTTTAAGCATTTGACTGTGTTTCGCTGTATCTTAGCAATGAGGTCAAACTATTTCATTTTGTCTATTCAACAGTTATAAAGCGTAAATTTGTTTTTTTTAATATGTCTGACTGTGTCTTATTTTCTATTGAGCTAGTACCATGCACAACATGCCAATATGCTATTATGTAGAAGACTTGGTGGCTCTTTACAAACTTTTTACATGTCTTGTTGTTGTTGTTTTTTTACCATCTGACACCGTGAGCACCATATTTTAAAATGCCGCCGCAAGTTCGAAGAGAAACTAAAATATCCATTTGGAAGTTATATCCCACTTTAAAATATTCCACTGTGGAAATGAATGGGAACCAAAACTGTTTGGGTACCAATTATTCTTCAAAATATCTTTGTTCTTGTTCAGCAGAAAAAAACAGAATTAAAATTTTTGGGTGAACTCCTCTTATATGAACAGCCCCTTGCATTTCATTCAGTCCATTTTAGATATTTTAATTCATTCACTCGTTCCACAAAGAAAAGGAAGAAAAAATACAACTAGCAAATGAATACAGCAACCTAAAAATGCACCAATCCAGAACATTAAGGACCTTAAAGAAGCAGAAGTATGCTCCTGTAAAGTTAAAAGCACATATGGCATGTCGGTGATGAATGGTTATGTATTCTTCCTTGTTCAGTTCATTATAGCGTGTGCATCCATCAAAACCTTCGGCTTTGTACTGTCAGTTTGATCACCTTCAATCACGGACACTTGTACTCGCTCAATTTGACATTTGGGCTCTCACCCTGGGACTTCAAATTCTCAAATTCTTTGCCCATTAAGTTTTATTCCTGAGGGAAACAGTAGTCAATGGTGCAAAGCAGCCATAAGTGGAGAGGACAGGAGCGAAAGAGCCCATGTTGTAAAGATGCTAAAGGCCTTTACAGCAGCACGCTAACAAATATCTTTTGTACTGTATAGGCAGCAAGCGCCTCGTCCCTGTTGACTATTAGATTTCAATTTGCCTCTGCTTTATTCACAGGACCTAGTTTTGAAGAGAAAGTGGACAAAAGTTCCTGGCACAGCAGAAATTGCTTCATCAGCGTCTTTCTCAGATGTTTGGACAAACAAGTGCATTGTTAAAATCGTGCCAGAGTTTCTTTCCTCCACCAACTAGCAGCATCTCGCTGGTGTCACTTAGTTTTGGAAACTTATGACACCACAAAATTGGCTTGTAAATATTCATTTTAGATTTTGCACATCATTTCAGTAATTATTTTTGAAAAATGTTCATACATATATTGTATTGTGTCATTTAATTCGATAACTTCCATCCTGATCACTTGTGACTAACAAAATCTTTACAAGCTTGGACTTATGACTTATTATTATTATGTGTGTGTGTATTTTATATTATTTAGGCACTTATGAGCTCTAGTTTGACTGAATGTTCTAATTCAACATGCCATGGGAAGTCAATCTAACTTAACATTTTCTTATATCCTTATCCTTTCTACTCCTTAACAGTTCATCAGGCTCTTAATGATTTAATCTATGCCATCTTTTGGAATATATGAAGGCCATGTACACAAAAACAGTTCTTCTATGGCATCGCTTGAAGAACCTTTTGAAGCACCTTTATTTTTTAAAGTGTACCATAGTTCTTAACTGCAGCATTTGCTATATTCAAGAGACCTTTACCAGGCCAATAATGACTTTTTTTAATTAATCAATATAGCATTTGTTATGAAGAAACAGTCTCCACAGTTGTAATATAAATCTATAGGGAAAAAAAAAAAAATCTATTCCCTTAAAAGATTATCTAAATTCTTCAACAAGTTAGATTAAATTTTACACAATAAATAAGCCTACAATAAATTCTAGTAAAGGTAGTTTAAAAGATTAATATATGTTAGTGCTGGTTCACGACTGTTTTCTCCTCTTTTTGTCAGTCTTTTTAGTTTAATAGCCTTTTTTTTTTAGATACTGTTTGACTCTCTCCATAGCATTTTAAAGTGGCTGTTTCTTTAAATAATTCAAATGGGTCACATTTGACCATCAGCTTCGCGATAGGAATGGCTCACACAAACCGTATCACACTTCGAACGCACACAGAGTATAAGGTTATCCACGCGCTGCTCGTGAACTGCGCTTCAGTCATATTGTTCGGTGCTAAATTAAATTTAGCGCTTATAAAAGCGCCGAAGATGCGATTCAAATAATTAGTTAAAAGCCCAATTCTAGATTTCCATGGTATTCTCATGGAAACGGAAACATTGGGGGTTTGTACTTGCTAGTTTTGTTTATTGTGGGGGGTTATATCCCCCCCTCCCAGGTAGGTGCTCCGGTGCCGTGAGTGCTCTCTTCCATCTTCCCAGTGCAGAGGGTCCGTGCAGTGCTCCTGTGGGGCTGGTCGGTCACACGCTGCTTTCTGTGGGAAAAATGAGAGGGTGAGTTAGTGCTCGGTCTCATGGAGGAATCTCCTAGATGGCAGGGCTTGCGTGGCTTATGTAGCCGCCGCCTGAGGAGGTGCAGCTGTGACCGATCAGCCTGTGATGATAGCCAAGTGCTCCTCGCTTGTTTCCAGGGCGACGGGCCTCGGGACGCTCGTCACTCCCCCCCCCCAAATTAAGATAAGGCAGTACAAAAAGGTTAACACTTGTGTCCAAGCGTCAATCGGTCCTGTTAACGATTAGAGGGGAGAGATAGGGTGAGTGGGGAGTGACCCCTGACAGACCTGCGAAAGCTGCCCAGATCCGAGAGAGGCTCCACGCTTGCGTTCACGCTCCATCCCGATGAGCCGTATCTTGAAGTGAAGTCTGGGCACGAGGGAAGCCCCCCAACCCCCGCCCCCCCCCCCCCAAAAACCCCCCCCACAACCTCGATTCACCCGTGGCATTGGGTATGGCCTGGCGCGTCCATCCCTGAAGTGGTACGTGGTCCATGACCAAGGTGAACTTCCTGCCCAGGATGTATTACCGCAGCTCCGGCGGCCTACTTGACGCTAGGGCCTCCTTCTTCAACCGCGTAGTTCCTCATCGCCGGTATCGCTTTCTGCTGAGTGATGACGTATGCTCATCACAGCTGCCTGGTCTGTGACAGGACGGCTCCCATTCCGGTTCGAGCATCCGTCTGCAGCAGGAAGGGGCCTCTGAAGTCCAGTTCGGATGACGTGCTCCGAGATTATGGCCTCCTTCACCTCCTGGGAAGGCCTCCTGCCGCTGCTGGTGCCCATTGTACTTCTCCGCTGCCCCTTCCTGGTCAATCGTCAGGGAGGCGCTAAAGAGGATAAGTTGGTGGATGAAGCATCGTAATACCCCGCCAACCCTAAAAAGCTCATCCTTATCTTTGGTCTCGTTCTCGGAGGGCGGAGCGGTACCGCCTCCCCGTTCTCCTGTGCGAATGAGACCCCGTCCCACCTGGTAACCCAGGTACTTCGCCTCAGAGAGGGTAAGGTGGCATTTGCAAGGGTTGGCGGTGAGTCCAGGCCTCCGGGGGTCCGAGAGCACCCTCCGTAACCGGTCCATGTGGTCTTCCCATGCCTCGGAGGGGATCACGATGTCGTCCAGATAGGCTGCGGCGTAGGCCTGATGGGGCCGCAACAGGATATCCATCATCCGCTGGAACATGGCGGGTGCCCCATGGAGGCCAAAACGAAGGGTCCGGTACTGCCAGTGGCCAATGGGGGTAGAAAAGGCAGTCTTAGGTTTAACGTTCTCAGAGAGAGGTACCTGCCAGTAGCCTTTGGTGAGGCCCAACGTCGAGATATACCGGGCCCTTCCCAGCCCTTCCCGTCGAACTCGGATACCTCATTGAGGCGACAGAAGTCGTTGCAGAAACGGAGGGTGCCGTCCGGTTTCGGGACCATCACGATGGGGCTGGCCCATGGGCTGCGTGATGGTTCTATCACACCCAACTTCAGCATTTGTTGAATTTCCTCCTCAATAGCTCACTGACGAGCCTCAGGGACGCGGTAGGGCTGTTGCCTGACGACGACCCCTGGCGGCATCGAGATGTCGTGCTGCAGGACATTGGAGGAGAATATATCAGAGAACTGACCGACCAGGTGCTTCAGCTCCCTCTTCTGGGCAGCCGAGAGGTGGGGGTTGACGTCAACAACCACGGGGATCAGAGATCGCGAGGGCCGCGAGCTGGTCTCTAGTCCCCATCCACTTCTTCAGGAGGTTAATGTGATAGAGCTGCTTGGCTCTCCTCCTTCCTGGCTGACGCACACTGTAAGTCACCGGCCCAATCTTTTCCAGCATCGTATAGGGACCCTGCCAGGTGGCCAAGGAATTTGCAGGCCGCATTGGGGACTAGGACTTGGTCTCTGGGCTGGAACTCCCTTGGCTGGGCTGCCTGGGTATAGTGGCGCTGTTGGGCTTGCTGCACCTTTGTCAGGTGTTCCTGGACTAATGGCATGACCCGGTCGATACTTTCCCTCATCTGTTTTACATGCTCGATTACAGAGCGATGGGCTGCTGGCTGTTGCTCCCAGGCTTCTTTCGCCACATCCAGGAGGCCGCGGGGTTACCGGCCAAAGAGGAACTCAAAGGGTGTGAAGCCAGTTGAGGCCTGCGGAACTTCGCTGATCCCGAAGAGGAGGTAGGGGAGCATCAGGTCCCAGTTGCGTTTATCCTCCGCGACCACCCGTCTCAACATCTGCTTGAGCGTTTGACCAGTCCGTCGGTCTGGGGATGGTAGACTGTGGTCCTCAACTGCTTCACCCGCAGCAGCCGGCAGAGGTCAGCCATTAGCCGGGACATGAAAGGGGTACCCTGATCGGTTAGGATCTCAGCTGGGATGCCGACTCGGCTGGAGAGCAGGAAGAGTTCCTCGGCAATGGCTTGGCAGTGGCTTTTCGGAGGGGCACTGCCTCAGGGTACCGGGTGGCATAGTCGACGATCACCAGAATGTGTTCATGTCCCCGGTCAGACTTAGGCAACGGCCCCACAAGGTCCATCCTAATGCTCTCGAAGGGCACCTCGATGATGGGCAGCTGTATCAGCGGACTGGGGGGAGGCGTCCTGTGTGACGTCACTTGGCAGGTCGGGCAGGCTTGGCAGAATCGCTTCACTTCGGCCTCCATGCCCGGCCAGTGGAAGCGGTCGCGGATCCGCTGGATGGTGTTCCCGGCTCCGAGATGCCCTGCCAAGGGATGGGAGTGAGCCAGCTCCAGTATGTTCTCCGTTTTGGTGCGTGGCACCACCAACAGCAATTTTTCCTCCCCCCTTCGCTGTGTGACACAGTACAGCAGGCCATTTTGCACTACGAAATGCGGGAGAGGGTGGGGACCTGGCTGAACCTCCTTGCCTTCGATGACCCAGATCTGGGTCTATCCATGCTTCAGCCTGTCGTCCTCCCTCTGTTCCTTCCCAAATGAGCCCCCTCCAGTCACCTGTTGGAACACATCATAGAAAATGTTAGGTTTTTGGGACGGGGACTCACCTTCTCTCCCGCTATCCAAGGCCAGAAGCACGGGCCACTGACGAACGGCACAGATAGGATAACGCCCCAGCGGGCTAGGATTTCCGTGCACCTCCTTATATGATCGTCGAGGCGGCGCATAACGAAGTATGCACCTGCGCTTCGCCCGTCACAGGGAGCCAGCACCTGCCCAGTCATCCTGATGCGCACCCTCCAAGTGGCCGTCTTTTCGACATTTGTACGAAGCTTCTACGTCATCGGAAGGGGTTCAGCTGTGTAACGCTTTCATCGCTTGCACGCGGTTGTCTGGCAGCCGGAAGCGTGTACGGCGCAGCAAGCCGTGCCGGAGTTCCTGCTCTGTCTCTCCTTGACAGGTGGCGAGGTCCTCGACGATTTGTTGCTGGCGGATGCTAACATCGGTGAGCCGCTGGAGGATTTCGTCAATGGTGGGGGAGGAGCGCTCGCCTGTGACAGAAACCGGAGACAAAAACAAGGAAAAAAGGTGAGGTGAAGCTTGTCGGTGATTCTTCACTGATTTGCCAGCATTCTCCACCAGTGTAACGGGGTGAAGAATCACACGACAAGAAATCTCAATCAATACCCCGGAGGGTGGATTTATTGGGGTGAGGGGTGCTCGTGAGAAAGGTCCAGGTAGGTGCTCTGGTGCCATGAGTGCTCTCTTCCGTCTTCCCAGTGCAGAGGGTCCGTGCAGTGCTCCTGTGGGGCTGGTCGGTCACACGCTGCTTTCTGTGGGGAAAATGAGAGGGCGAGTTAGTGCTCAGTCTCATGGAGGAATCTCCTAGATGGCAGGGCTTGATTGGCTTATGTAGCCGCCGCCTGATGAGGTGCAGCTGTGACCGATCAGCCTGTGATGATGATGGCCAGGTGCTCCTCGCTTGTTTCCAAGGTGACGCTGATGAAGCCTCGGGACGCTCGTCACAGTAGTTAGAGTATTATGAGAGAGAGATTGACTGAGTGATCGTGATTACCTGCATCTGACACAGCATTCATTCTTCAGATTAATCTCATATTCACAGTTATTTTGAATATCCGATAGGCTCATACTATCCTTTCATCTGTTAAGGGTGATTTTTGCTGTTCAGTGCATGTTGGCTGCGTACAAGCTGGTTTTGAAAGAAAATATAACTTCCTTGTTCAAAACTGCGCTTTAGTATTTCCTGCTGACTTATAAAACAGTCTCTTGCACTGATCTATAATAAAGAACATTTTATATAGAACTGAGCATTGATCAAATGCTCTTGAAACTACATTCTGTGACACAAAACAGTATTATTTTTAAAATTTTAGTGGATTTGGGTGTCCGCCATGACACTCGCTGTGAGAAATACGGCAACTTCGGCAAGCGGAGTGATACAAACGCTGAAATGGCTGTTGGAGTTCTTTGGACTCTAATATCAACACTCTTATCAGCCATATATATAGATCTCTAGCCTAAATGAAAATGTATTTTCTTGCACCTGAGATACATTTTTAATTATATTTTTGTATACAAAACTTTGAAACTAAATATATTTACAATTTCAAAAATATGTATCTTTGAGCTGCAGCTGCTGCACTGTTTAGCATATTTTGGTCAGGAAAAAATGTTCATGCATAGGACAAGATCATTCTTGTTCTGTTCAATTTCTCTGTTCTTTTAGCCCTTCACATGACATTAAACAGGGAAACATCAAGGCTTTCTCTTTTCTGAATATATTCAGTAGGATTTTTTCCCCTTATGTTCCTAATTGCATTATGCATGAACACCAGTTTGCATTGCTCTCACACAAGTATACTCAAACAATCAATGGCGGGGTTTTTTTTTTTACTAATAATTGAAACACTCTTATCTTATGGTGCTTTCATCTTTCCATAAAATTGCAGATTGATGTCATAGATATCACCTTAAATAATTGGTGCATAGTCCCACAGGACCGTGCAAAACATAAAGCAAGAGTTATTATTCAGTATGAAAGCTAGCAATTGAAACCCTGAGACTTTCATCTGAATTCAACACTGTCTGTAATGCTTCGTTATCGGTGGAGATGATCACAAGCTGAATGGAGCTGATACAATAGTCAAGGCTTTTAACACGGCTCAGGTTTTGTCCCAGATGACTCCGAAACCACATTGCAGTTTTACAAAATGAGGCCTTTCTTTCATTACAGCCTGGTGTGCCTGTTTAGAAGTGAGTTCGTTTGTAAAATGTCCTCGTAACTGCGTTAAAAAGTGATGGCAGAGAGAAAACTCGGGCATATTGTTGAACTACATTTCAGAATCTTTAAAGCAAAGTTCAAACAAAATTAAAAACTGTACTCCAGTGTTATTTTAGTACAATTGAGATAAAACGTGTGTGTGTGTTTTAATATTTTGAATTATTTCTATTTTCTGTTTTCATTTTAATTTTAGTTAAATTTGAAACATTTTTGTTGTATATTTTAGAAATGTTTATGAGCTTTGGTTTCTTGTAAAAATGTCTGTACAATTCCTATTCATTTTTATTTTTGTTTTATTTATTTTAGTTCTTAGTTCAATTTAAAAATAAATGAAAAAATGATGCCTTTGCAACTATCTGAAATTAAACAATATTTTTTATATATATATTTTGTTTTATTTCAGTTATGTTCATTTCAAGGAATTTTTTTTTGAAGTAACAATAACGTCTCGGGTTACTTGTGTAACCCTCGTCCCGAAGGAGGACGGAGACGTTACGTCAGTGACTGGCGAATTGGGATCTCGCCCGAGAGCCCATTCACCTTCGAGTGTTAACTAAACAAGCAAATGACAGTTGGCGTGCGTGTTTCGCAACGCGCACCCCGCCCCACAGCGCGGGTATAAAAGGAGAGCGCTTGCAAACGCACATCAGGTTTTCGCTGAGGAGCCGAGCCGGTGGCCGGCCGCTCAGTGGTGGTACAGCAACTGTGGCAACGGAAAGTAACGTCTCCGTTCCCTCTTCAGGGAACGAGGGTTACACAAGTAAACGAGACGTTCCCTTTCAGTCAGTCACGTTCGACGTTACGTCAGTCGTGACTGACGAATTTGGGATCCGTATGGAAAACGCCACTATTGCTGACCCCCTCCAGTGCCCTGCGGAAGCCGGCAAGTCCCCCCACATCAGCTGGGGCAGAGGATAGGACAGCGGCTAGGCAGAGGTGTCCGCCACTGCTGTTCCATACAGTGGTACACTGGATAACACTGGGAAAGCGTACCCAATTGGGAACGCTACAGAAGCCACATCCTGCATATAGGAGGTATCATGTGGAATACACAAATGGACTGGCCCAGGGCAGTGCTACATAAGGAAATCCCTGCAGTAGACTCAACCCGCCTGGGGTGAGAAAACTACACAACAGAGATGGCAGAGAACAACTGCCAGGGAAAGACACGGGCTTACCATGAGGGAAGCCGTACCGTGGAAGAATACACACGTGGGATCACCCGAAGGGGGAATCACAACACACGGGCACCTAGCACAGCACAAGAGCTGACCTTGGGCATGCACAGGAGTGCTGAGCCTGGCGTCTGGCGCTCTGCCACGCCTGACCGCCGAGGGTGCGGGAGGAACTTCAACAGGGTTCGCTATGGGGAACTGAACTGAGAAGCAGAAAAGTGCACATATCCGGTCCTTAGAGGGGAATTGCGCAGCAAGCGTGATCGACACCGAGTGGGTCCGGTGTTACTGTCTACCTGAGGTGAGTACACGAGAGGACACGGGCTCTAAACGAAGATTATAGAATCTCGCAAACGTGTTAAGCGTCACCCAGCCGGCAGCTCTACAGATATCGAGGCGCCCCGCGCCAATGCCCAAGAAGATGTCACTCCTCTCGTAGAGTGAGCTCTCACTCAGAGGGGACAAGGTAACCATTGGGCCTGGTGAGCTAAGACTATAGCCTCCACTAACCAGTGGGCAAGTCTTTGTTTGGAGACAGCCTTTCCCTTTTGCTGTCCTCCGAAGCAGACAAAGAGTTGGTCTGAGGTCCTGAAGCTCCGCGTACGGGCCACGTAAATGCGCAGAGCGCGAAAGGGACAGAGCAGAGCAAGGGCTGGGTCTGCCTCCACCAAGGGCAGCGCTTGCAGGTTCACCATCTGATCACGAAAAGGGTTGGTGGGATTTTGGGGCCATATCGAGGCGGGGTCTCAGGACAACGTGAGAGTTACCCGTTTCGAATTCTAGGCACGAATCGTCGACTGAGAATGCCTGCAGGTCCCCTACCCTTTTGACCGAGGCCAATGCGGTGAGGAGCGTTGTCTTTAATGACAGAAACTTAAGCTTTACTGACTGCAGAGGCTCGAAGGGCTTCTCCTTCAAGGCCGTTAGGACCGAGGGGAGATCCCAAAAGGGTAACAGGTGAGGGCGCAGAGGATTCAGCCTCCTTGCCCCTCTGATGATCAGGTCGTGCTTCCCTAGAGACATACCGTCTACTGCATCGTGATGTGCGGCAATGGCGGCAACATACACCTTAAGGGTGGAGGGAGCATCAGTTCGGGGAACCAAGTCAGACTGGGCCAATATGGCACTACCAAGAGTACCTGCTCCTCGTCCTCCCTGACCTTACACAGTGTCTGTGCGAGAAGGCTCACTGGGGGAAACGCATATTTGCGGAGAGACGTGCCGAGAGCGTGGCTCCATGCAGCAATATAGATCCATCTGCACCGGGGAGAAGAGTTTGCTCTTTTCACAGTCGACCCTGAGTCAATCGTGCGAACCAATCGAAGGACGGACGATTGAAAGATTGTTTCTGCGTCGAACATCCTGACGCGGAGTTTGTGAAGGGCCCGGTCAGCACGCACAGATCCAGGCAGTGGTCGTAACCACGCCTTTTTGGGTGCCGATGAAAGAGGGGCTGTAAAAACATGCCTCATCTCGGCTGGAGGGATGGCTGTATCGAGTCCTGCCAGAGGGACCTGTCCAGCACAGAGGGGGAACCGAAGGCCCTGAACTTGGCTGAGGGCGACGGGCAACTTGAATCATACCCGAGTCTGACGGTTAACCTGAGCCAGCGAGACGGCCGGGGCACGCTAACCAGGACCCAGAGATGTTTTTCTTTCCGGTTGTTTACACCGAAAAGGTGGGACTAGGGAAACCACGAACGTACCCGCAGTGGGGCAGCGCAGATGGTGAACACAGGGACCCAACACGGGGGAGGCTCCAGTGAGTCCCTGGGGGGGTTGACGTGCGCGATGCAGCGATCGACATCCTGTCTTCTGCCTGTGCCCCGCACAAGATGCTGTACCCCGCCCTGTCTGAGGACCCAGCACTCTCGTCCGGAAGCACCAGGTGGTGCGCCATGCTTGAGGAATGAGAGGCCCGCGGAGACGGACTCGACGGGGAAGCTCTCACCGTAACCCTTTTTTTTTTCGGGGGGGGGTTCTCCCTGACCAGAACCCGAAGTAGCCCTCCGTGAACGGAGAAGAGGCTAGAGCGGGGCATGGCAAGGGGATACCCCCCGTTCGGAGGAGGTAATCTAGACCGCAACGTCGCGATGGTATGTTCCCGCACTGAGAACAGACTGCATCCTATGAGCGCTGCTCAGCGTGCGTAAGCAGGCACGATGAGCAGCGATCCCGACCATCAGACGGAGGCAGAACGACCGAATCCGAAATCGATGAGCGGGAATCCATCTTTAAAAAGGACACCCGTCGTCGTTGAGCTTTTTAGCGATTTGCTCTTTAGGAAAAAAAAGGACACACTCTTTAGAGAGAGAGTGCTGAAGCGCCCCGGGGGAGGTCACGGCGAGGACACAGAATGCGCGGCAGCACGCCGAAGATGAGCTGCACTGAATGGCAACCCCCGCTGACGAGCCGTAACACCAACGCCAGCTGTTTCTCCCAAACACTCGCGGAGATTCGTCCTGAGAAGGCTCGGCTCCTCAGCGAAAAACTGATGTGCGTTTGCGAAACTGGGTGCGCGTGGCGAAACACGCACGCCAACTTTCATTGGCTTGTTTAGTTTACACTCGAGGGTGATTGGGCTCTCGGGCGAGATCCCAATTCGTCAGTCACGACTGACGTAACGTAGAACGTGACTGACTGAAAGGGAACCCTGGTTTACGCATGACATATATTCAAGTATACTTTTTTTTATGGTTTTATTTGGGTTTTGTATTGTTATTCAACTTCAAATTTGGTGTTCTTAACACAAACCTAGACTTAAAAAAAGATAATTTGAACAATTTTTATGTTTCTTTTATTGTGTTTTTTTGGAACTCATCAGATGTTTTTGAACAGAAAAAAGAATCTATATAAATTGACTTTCTTTTTGTGGGGGTGTGTGCGTGCGTGCGTGTGTGTTTCACAGAAAAAAATACCATCATGTGGTTTAGAAAGGCATGAGGTGAGTAAATAATGACTGAATTTTCCTTTTTTGGGTGAACTATTCCCTTAACTTGTTAAATCAGGATCAAACTCCTTTATCCTGCATAAGTTCTGCTGTTGCATACAATCCAAATTAAGCCTCAGCTGTTTTCCTTTGAGTTCTGAAATTTAATGGGCACAGCTTTTTCACAAGATGCTTTACTGGCTTTTCAGCTTCATTGACTACATTTGCCATAAACGCAATAAGAAATAGTTTCATTCAGCGCCTTGGAACATTTTCCTTTTTACAATCAGTCAAGGTAATTATATGAAAAACTTAAATCGGAAATCTCAAATGATATAAATGAAGATGAGACACTTTCCGCTACACACTCGTGGCAGACACGTTCTATCATGTAATTGTGAGGCGAAAGCTATTTGAGTCTATATTATGCATATTACAAGATATTACGAGATATGAATGCAGCAGATCTAATTTGCAGGCTAACTTGTTTCCGGGCTCTTGCCGTGAGATGAACTGGACATGGTTTGAAGTTGATTCCCTTCCACATGGTGTCAAAATTGTCTGTTTCTCCAGTCGCACTAGTATACGTTTAAAGTGTTTATATATGGAACAATTAGGCCATACTGATGCTATTCAACTAATCGGATTCACATATGCATGCGTGACACATTTACTCCAGGGATGCATTGCGAGCGTGGAATGTTATTATGAACATGTCAAAGTCATGAGGACGTTTTCTAAGAATAATTCAAGGACACTGGAGGTAAGACGGCTCAACGGCCCCTGGATATTTCTTAAACAGGTTCCTCCTGGCAGAGGTTTGCCTCAGGACCGCATATGCGCCAGGCAGATGGGGCAAGTGCTGCTTTGGCAACCAAAACCGAGATGTTCTGGATGCAGGTGTGTGATGTAAGTTGCCACCGTAAGTATATTCCAGAAAATTAAATGAGTAAATGCTTTTCCAGGATAATTAGTGGAATGTAACCTGGGAACTGTTGATTAATCATTTCCTCAGCTTCATAATGTTCCAAACCTGTGACTGACTTTTTTCTGTGGAATACAAAAGGACAGATTTTCAAGATCTTTTCTGTAAAATGAAGGTGAAAGGCTCAGTATGACCATTTTTTGTATATATAAATAGTGCACTATTTTATGTCAAACCTCATGCATCACAGTATCTAAAAGCTTAAATTTCGGTCTGTTCCTCAGCCAAAAAGATTTCAGAGTATTTGAAATATTGTGCATGAGTCATATGAACTACATTTTTGGTGCTTTTTTTTTAGACTGATGCTGTAGAGAACCTTACCTTAACATTTAAAAGTTTGAGGTTGGTAAGGTTTTTTGTTATGTTTCTGAAAGAAGTGTCTTCCGCTCACTAAAGCTGCATTTATTTGATCAAAAATTCAGTGAAATCAGTAAGTTTCTATTGGAATATATATTTTTTAAATATGATTTATTTCTGTGATGCAAAGCTGAATTTTCAGCATCATTATTCCAATGTCCACATATCCCTCAGAAACATTCTGCTATGTCTGATAATTGACTGCTCAAGATAATATTTTTTTATATTCTTATTTGGAAACAGTACTAATTTAGGTTATAAAAACGTTGTTGTTTAAAGGTTACAAAAACATTTCTTACAACGTTCAAATAACTTATTTTTACACCCACATATAAAACATTATTATGCTGTGTATATTTACTTGGGAAGGGTATTTATATATGGTGTGTGGTGTCTATATATTAATTTACCAAGTTTCCTATAAGTGTTGTATTTATTTATTTATCTATGGACATGATCAAAACGTTAATGCGTGATTATCTCATCTCAAACTAAACGGTTGTTTTCCAAACTATCATGTCGTGCATTACTGTTGTACTATGTATTATAGATAATGTATAGAAAGTGGCTCACCATAATACACAACAACTCATCTATCTACTATATCTGAATAATGTATTACAACACATGGTGTAATTATCTTTATATATACTATGTTTAATACCTATAAAAAACATTAAACTATTTACAATTCTGCAAATATACTAACTGACCTGTGTTGAGTTAGTTATATATATAAATAAACTAACATAAACACAGTACACCACCATTAGTTATTTTGTGAACAAAAACTTTTATTTGTTGGCATGCGATTATCGCCGATTAATTGTTTGACAAGCACTAATATTTATATACTATAATATATTATATAATATTAAAACAAGATTAAATAAAATCTTGATCCAAATGGTTGAACGTATAGGAAGATACTTGCGTGTTGGAAACTACAGGAGTAAATGATGACTGATTTTTCATTCTTGCTTGAACTACCTTTATCGCAAACAGCTGTTGAGAGTTATTTAGGATGCAGCAGTTGGAGTCTGATGGGTTCAGAGCTCAGTGCACATCTACAAATTGGCTGATGGCTCGGATCAGCTCTGGATGGCTGGTGCTCTGTTTTTTTTAGTTGGTCTACTGCAGGGGAAGTCAGCTGTCTCTTCCCCAGTCTCTTTGCTGCCTCATGGTTGGGTACGAGGTCCTGTCACAGCCAGCCGCGGGGACGGGACTCCAGGCAGGATGGCTCTGAAAGCCGCTGATTTCCCCCGGGGAAGCTGAAGGAAGAAAGACAGAGCGAGAATGCTTTGCCAACTCTCCGATTACTCTGCAGGGCGGCAGTCAGACAGCATGTGGACCTACAGAATGGCACCAGTCCTACTTCCATCAGGTTTATTTTTAAACTCGTCTGAACAGGTCCTTGTCCTCTTTCAAAGGCTCCTCGTTCTGTCCGAGTCACTGTCTGGATACCTTTCAGAGTCAAGGTTAGTTAGTGGACAAGTCTCATGTAACTTGTCAGCAACATTTCGCTTGATGAAGCTTGAATGCAATATACGTAAGTCATGTTTTTTTTAAAAACATTGAGATATATATGCAAATACTTTTTAGGATCGAATCATTATTGTAGGGATTAGTATTCTAATATTAGTATTTTATATATTTTTTGGTATGTTAGTGGTAATTGTTACAACAATTTTTTTAAGCCTAATTGATGCAGTGTGTATCTTGTTTTTTTGTTTGTTTCACAAACAGCCATGTAGGAAGACATACCCATGTACATATTCCAGGATGACAATGTCAAGATTCATTGGGCCCCAAATTGTGAAACAGTGGTTCAGTGAGCCCGGGGAATCATTGTCATGTATGAATTGGCAGCACAAGAGTCCTGCTCTTAACCCTAAATTAATGAAAGTCTTTAGGATGTGCTTTACAGAGTGTTTCAAACTATCCATTGGCGAATAAATAACAATGTAATGGACTACTCTTCAATAATTGATTGTGCAGACCATGCTGGTCTAAACAATAGGAACACAATAGGGCACAAATGTAGATTCAAAGCTAAAGGCAGTCTCCATTAATTATTCGAGTGTTTTTAGAATGTTGACAGTGTATGGTATGTTAATCATCTGATGAAATATATGCTGTATTATATCTGGCAATATAGTATATACTACACTATTTATGAGCGCATTGGCCACAGAATGTGTTGTTTTACACAAAACAGATATTAAAAAAACAGTTTTACATCATCGAATAATATAATAATAATTATATATAACTAATATATACTCATTAATTAGATATTACATATATATTAGATTATACAATATATACTGTATATAAATATACTATATATTACAGTATTTATACATGTACCATAAAATGTATGACTGACATATAACAATATATACATATATAAAATCAATATATTAAAAATGTAAATTTAGTTTGTTTAATATATGCTGATTTAGTAATTGATTAATAAAATGCTGTACAGTAGCCTAATCTAATTTGTGTGTACAATGTGATCTTTTTTTAAAATGTAGTCAAAAAATGTATGACTACGTATGAGATTTATACATAATGTATTAAATATTACAATTATTTAAAATGCCCCCCCCAAAAAAGTAGTTTCCCCTTTAATATATGCTAAATTAAATAGTCATTGATTTAAAAAAATCTGTATTACAGCAATCTAATGAGAATTATTTTGAATGGTGACAATGGCACAAAACTCGAAAAATATGTCTGCATGCATTGCAATAATAGATTTGAGGAAATGGTGTTTAATGAAAATTCACAACGGCCAAAAAAATAAAAAATTCTCAAAATCAATGTAATTTTCTTTCATCTTATTTCATAAAAAAAAGTTCATAATATGTTACACAAAAATATTTAGAGAGATCAATTCTTATATCATTTTCCATAATGGGTCTGTGAACACTGAAGTAGTGTTGACCCAGGTAATAGTTAAACGTTCTATGATGGTGAGCCTGTCCGTAGGTGGAAAAAGGACAGTGTGTGCCAAAATGAAAAATAAGATAATGGATTGAGAGATTTTGATTTTTTTTTATGCACACTTCCTACTAGAGTTTTTATCTGAAGTTGAGTTTTGTTCCATCAAGACCTTGTGTCTGGTGTGATACTGACACACAAAATTACTCATCCTCTAAAGCGAGAAGAATGTGTTGATGCGTCAATAGATTTGTTCCTGTAAACAAACTACTTCATGTTCTTCGAGATGAATTGATTTTCTTTCCCGCAACATAAAATGCACATTTTGAAACTTTCAAAAGTGAGAAGTAAAGGTTAGTATTAAAAAAGAAGATGGGCCTAATGGAGAAAGGTTTTAAAAAGCTTTTTACAGAACAAATGGCAGCGACTAGCATGCATTTTCAAAATGCAAGAGCGTCTATTTAGTTGCCCCGCTAAAAGTCATCTTCTCTTTCACACACAATGCATCTTTGAGATGTAAGTGTGAAACTTAGTGACAGACGAAGGCAAAGAAAAGCCTTTACACCAGGGCTGAGTAACATGAAAGGATTCCAGTAAATGGCAGGAATACTGAGAGGAATAAAAACAAACACATATCAAAGTTAAAGTGTTCTTTCGGTGCTACTAGTGTCTCAAAATGGAATTGCAAAACTAATAATGATTATTATCGAGCAGGTTTTCCCATGAGCCGTTAAGTTGGTCAAACAGAACGTCCTGCTTAAAATTACACTATTATTTAAGCTAATGCTACTGTGCTACTTCCATATAGATTTATTCATTTTATTTTAAAAATTATACTTGTGTCTTCTAAGCATATATATATATGGAAGCCCATTTCTGCTATGGAATAAATTTTATCATGCAATTCTGACACCTTGCATTTCTGAGTTTATTGCTGACAGTTCTGACTTTTTTTTTTTCGCAATATGATAGAATTGCAAGACATAAGTTAAAATTCTGAGAAGAAAAGTCTGAATTTTGGAATATAAACTTAAAATTACAAGAAAAAAAAAAGTCAGAATTAAAAGACTCAATAAACTCAAAATTATTATTTTCATTCTTGCAATTGCAAATTTACACATCACAAATTTTCCCCGTTATGGAATAAAAAATAACAAACATAATTGCAATGCTTAATATCACAATTCTGACTTTTCTCTCATAAGGTACGCAAGTTTATATCGCACAATTCCAGTCTTCTCAGAACTGCAAGATTATATTGCAATTCTGAATTAATATCTTGCAATTCCGTGTTCATATCTCACAATTTTTAAATTTTTCTTTGAATTCTGAGTTTACTTGTCACATTTGTCTTTTTAAATATATCTCACAATTCTGACTCTTCTTCTCATAACTTTGATTTATATTCTGGGGAAAAAAAACAGAGAATTGCAATAAAAAAGTCACTTATTATTGCTTGTGGCAGAAACAAGCTTCCATAGCATATGTCTTATTGCTATCAAATAGCTTCATGATCATATTTCTGGATTAGTTTTGTTGTGGTGAGTTTAAATATGATTTTACTGTTGCACTCTGCATGGAACTCAAGCTCAAGAGAGATTAACCTAAAAAAATGTTCATTCTTATTCCTTCACAAAGACAAGCAGCCCTGCGGGTCAAGGATGTGTCGTGCACAAGGAAATAATGCTCCAGTTTAATAGCTAAGCACCTTCATAATATTGAGGATTATATCCTATTACATTTCAACCTCATGGTCAAAACGGTGCTCGTAGAGAAAGGGGTCAAATCTATTTTGAAGAAGTGTTTGGCACCACGGGACGTCATTATGGATACGTGACAGAGAATCTGTCTCTTTATCTCTCTCGTCTGTCGCATTCATTCGAGAACTTTGCATTGCATTAATCTTAATGAAGCTCTACGTGGACCGCGTCTCACTTGGTGAAGATACGAGGTGTCCTTGGCAGTGCGGGCAGCAGTCACTCACTTTATTATGCTAACTTTCCTCCATTGTGGCTCTTATCTGGAGATGGCCACTGATGCTCAGTGACCTTCCCCGAGTCCTAAATCAGATTGCAGAGTATAGCATCAAAAAAACACTCACTAACCCCATCAGCTGGAGAGAGCCGTGTCATGGCTCTTCTGTTAAAGAATGCCAAGATTCACCAAAATGAAATAAAGCTGTGAAATTGTAATATTTTCTGGGCAACCAAAGGTTTGAGGAGCCCCTCAGAGCCTCCGTATCAAGGATCAGCAATTTCATCCGTTTTAGTCTTGTGTTTAAAGGCATTTTTACCCTAAAATGAAAATTCTGTCATCATTTACTCACCCTCTGCGTTCCGACCAGGCATTGAGAGGGAATCGTGACCACAGCCCTCCTCGGTAACCATCCGCTTACATTTAATCAGAAAACGAAGACAAGACACTAGGTAAGTATGTTTTTCATTCAGAAATCTGTTTTTGCTTTCAGGCTCTGTAATGATTTTATTATATGTGAGTGTTTCAGCATGTTTGCACGCACCCTTCACTAATTTATACATCATTAAGATGATCTTATTCATTTCCTTTTGTGTCTATATATTGCACTGTTGTGTGTGTGTGTGGTGTGTTGTGGTGTGTGTGGTGTGTGTGGGTGTGTGGGTGTGTAACAGTATTTTATATTAGTGCTGTCACATGATTAATCGCGATTAATCGCATCCAAAATAAAGTTTTTGTTTACTCAATATACAGTATGTGTGTGTACTGTGCATATCTATTATGTGTATATAAATACACACACAAACAGTATATATTTAAGTAAAAATATTTTATGTTTATGTAGTTTTATACAATTTAATAGAATATAAATGATCTGAATATAATTATATACATGTAAAAAATACATGTAATATTTTCGAAATATATGTTGTATTCGTGTGTATTAATAAATACATAATATATACCACTTTTGGATGTGCTTTAATCGCTTGACGCATTAATATATATATAATATATATTATATATATATATATATAGTATAGTATAGTATAGTATTTCAAATTGATGTCTGTAATATTGATATGTGATTTCAGCAGTGTTTTAGTAGTCCCTTTTATGACAAATTTTGTATGGCTAAATTCATTGAAATATATATATATATACTGTGGTGTGAAAAAGTGTTGGCCTCCTTCCTGATTTCTTATTTTTTTTTTGCATGTTTGTCACACTTTTTAATGTTTCAGATCATCAAACAAGTTTAAATATTAGTCAAAGATAGCACAAGTAAACACAACGTGCAGTTTCTAAATGAAGGTTTTTATTTAGGGAAAACTAAATCCAAAACTACATGACCCTGTGTGAACAAGTGTTTGCCCCCTAAACCTAATAAATGGTTGGACCACCCTTAGCAGCAACAACCGCAATCAAGCGTTTGCAATAACTTGCAATGAGTCTTTTACAGCGCTGTGGAGGAATTTTGGTCCACTCATCTATGCAGTATTGTTGTAATTCAGCCACATTGGAGTGGTTTTCGAGCATGAACCGCCTTTTTTAAGGTCATGTCACAGCATCTCAACAGGATTCAGGTCAGGATTTTGACTAGGCCACTCCAAAGTCTTCATTTTGTTTTTCTTCAGCCATTCAGAAGTGGACTTGCTGGTGTGTTTTGGATCATTGTCCTGCTGCAGGACCCAAGTTCGTTTCAGCTTGAGGTCTCGAACAGATGGCCGGACATTCTCCTTTCAGGATTTTTTGGTAAACAGCAGAATTCATGGTTCCATTTATCACAGCAAGTCTTCCAGGTCCTGAAGCAGCAAAACAGCCCCAGACCATCACACTGCCACCACCATATTTTACTGTTGGTATGATGTTCTTTTCTGAAATGCAGTGTTACTTTTACGCCAGCCGTAATGGGACACACACCTTCCAAAAAGTTTAAACTTTTGTCTCTTCAGTCCACAGAATATTTGCCCAAAAAATCTTGGGGATAATCAAGATATTTTTTAGCAAATCTGAGACGACCTTGTTCTTTTTGCTCAGCAGCGGTTTTTGTCTTTGAACTCTGCCATGCAGACCATTTTTGTCCAGCCTCTTTCTTATGGTGGAGTCATGAACACTGACCTTAACTGAGGCAAGTGAGGCCTGCAGTTCTTTGGATGTTGTTGTGGGTCTTTTGTGACCTCTTGGACGGCTCGTCGCTGTGCTCTTGGGGTAATTTCGGCCGGCCAATCCTGGGAAGGTTCTCCACTGTTCCATGTTTTTGCCATTTGTGAATAATGGCTCTCACTGTGGTTCGCTGGAGTCCCAAAGCTTTAGAAATGGCTTTATAACCTTTTCCAGACTGATAGATCTCAATTACTTCCTTTCTCATTTGTTTCTGAATTTCTTTGGTCTCGGCATGATGTCTAGCTTTTGAGGTTCTTTTGGTCTACTTCACTTTGTCAGGTCCTATTTAAGAGATTTCTTGATTGCGAACAGGTGTGGCAGTAATCAGGCCTGGGTGTGGCTAGAGAAATTGAACTCAGGTGTGATAAACCACAGTTTTAACAGGGGGGCAAACACTTCTTCACACAGGGCCATGTAGTTTTTGGATTTTGTTTTCCCTTAATAATACAAACCTTCATTTAAAAACTGCATGTTGTGTTTTCTTGTGTTATCTTTTACTAATATTTAATTTTGTTTGATGATCTGAAACATTAAATTGTGACAAACATGCAAAAAAAATAAGAAATCAGAAAGGGGGCCAACACTTTTTTCCCACCACTGTGTGTGTGTTGTTTTGGTGTGTGTGTGTGTGTGGGTGTAATCAGTTTCCATGATAAAAAATCAGCATAACAGTTTTCAACATTAAACAATAATACTTTTTTTTAAATCTGAAACATCAGATTAGCATGTTTGAATTTTTTGAATGATCATGAAACACTGAAGACTGGATATGAGCTAAATCTTAAATATATTAAAATAGAATATGATTTTAATTTGGAATATTTCTCAATAATACTGTTTTTTTGCTTTTACTGGGTTTGTTGATTAAAAAAGTAAGTCTGGTTAATGCTTAAATGTAGAGTGTGTTTATGTGTTGTACACGTGCCCATGTGTGTATGATTTATTTTTTTTTAATTTATAATTTGCTTGTTAGTATACTTAAAACAACATACATTGCAATGTTTTATTTTATTTTTGTCCAAAAATATTTGTGTGAAAAAAAAATACAATCAAAGCAATACTTTACAATATATATAAAAACAATATATTTGTACCTCACCCTTATTGACATACTGTTCCTCTTTCCATGTACTTCAATTGTGATCTCAGCCTTTTTGAAAATATTTTGGTATTTCTGAAAATCCCACAAAACTAACTCTCTCTCTCTCTCACTCACACACACACACACACAAATGTCCTCTATAGCGGACACAAATGAATTGCAGGTCCCAGGGGGATTATGGGTTCCTCTTGAGGCTCTTTGAAAAGCAGATGACTTGATATGAGGAAAGCGAAAATGAGAGCAGAAGAGGACATTGAGTCAGATGCTGCGCAGATACAGTATTTGCACTGAGGGTTTATTGTTATATCTGTGATGGATCAGCACAAGAGCACTTGCCCTCTGTCCCGCTCCCCCGCTATGTGCTAGTGCAGTAGGGAGTGAGACGCCCTCGTACTCTCCGTTTACAAAGCCCCGCTAATGTCTGGTGGACAAAATGTGGCATGGGACTCTTTGAAGAGCTGTGAAGAGTGTAAATGCCAAAGCCTTTTCCCCTGCTAATGTGAGCACATGGGAAGCCGTACGGCCATCTGTCATTTGGATGCCGGGCGCTAGCGGTTTGAAATTTGCTTTGACAACAGGTTTGTAGCGGCAGGGTGATTTTCAAAGCAAGTGAAAGTCAATTGTGAAAGAGATAATTGAGTTTGCATTGAAATGATGCAGCATACGTTGATATCGGTGGATTTGTTGAAAAAGTCCTCACCCTCAGGCCATCCAAGATGTAGATGAGTTTGTTTCTTCAATGGAACAGAGTTGGAGAAATTTAGCATTACATCACTTTCTCAACAATGGATCCTCTGCAGTGAATGGGTGCCGTCAGAATGAGAGTCCAAACAGCTGATAAAAACATCACAATAATCCACATCACTCCAGTTCACCAGTTAACGTCGTGTGCTGTGTGTTTGTAATGAACAAATCCATCAAGATGTTTTTAACTTCA
The DNA here is from genome assembly GCA_018155175.1 of Sinocyclocheilus anophthalmus. NCBI lineage: Eukaryota > Metazoa > Chordata > Actinopteri > Cypriniformes > Cyprinidae > Sinocyclocheilus > Sinocyclocheilus anophthalmus. The sequence goes on from JADLZN010004945.1 coordinate 208,893, forward strand.
AACTGTCACTTCTGGCTAAAATATGAGTCCTCTATCCATAGTATTGCTTTCTCCAGTAAAAAAAAATAATAAAAAAAAACGATGGTTTGAAGTCTTGAAGGGTTTGTTTCTTACAAACATGCAGCTTTTCACTTTATAAGATATTAATTGGTGGACTGGAGTGGTGTGGATTACTTGTGGATTATTGTGATGTTTTTATCAGCTGTTTGGACTCTCATTCTGACGGCACCCATCCACTGCAGAGGATCCATTGATGAGCAAGTGATGTAATGCTACATTTCTCCAAATCTGTTCTGATTAAAGAAACAAACTCATGTACATCATGGATGACCTGAGGGTGAGTAAATATTCAGCTAATTTAGTGGCTTGGTAAGTGTAGTTGTATGTGTATTTCCCATTGAAACAGGAAGCTGAGGTGACATCAAAGCCAATAGACTTTTTAGTTTACTTTGCAGCCATGAAATATTTGCTATTCAGTGGCAGTCAACATCCTTCTCGTTTTAGGTTTGACTCATGTTTCTGCTGGTAACTGTTGGAAGTACTGACATGTCTGACTGCAGAGAGTGAATTTATTTGCTGATGACCATTATAAGGTATATGTGCATTTTGACTAAGTTATTATTTACATGTATGCATTTAGCAGATGTTTATATAAGTGAAAGTATGAGCAAAATAAGGAATTTGTCACAGAGCCAACAATATTCACTGTAAACAATGCCACATTTATTAGAAAGGAGGAGAGGTGAAAGAAGAGGATTTATTAATTTATGCATGCATGGCTTATGACAGTGGGTTGTGGGGTTGTTAAGGTGCCAGTGGAAAAGATCTTCAGCTACTTCTTGAAAGTTGTAATGATTTCGGCAGTAAAATTATTATTATTATTACGTTAATATTTTTTTAAATGTTATTTATTATTATAGTAATTACTAATTGTATAATTGTTATAACTGTAATAGTAATAAAAGCAATGATTGAAACAATAATTATTAACATGAATACTTGTGTTCATTAAATATTATAACATTAATTATTAAATTATGAAATTAATAAATATGAATATTACGAATTGTAGTTACATTAATAATAATAATAATGTATACTAAATATATTATAATTAAGTTGCCATTAAAATATTTTATTGTTATTAAATATTATATGAATAATAATCATAATAAAATTATATCAGTAATTATATTAATACTTATTATTAATTAATAAATTTAATTATTTTGATTATTATTAATTGTAGTTGTGTTTTATTGTTAATAATAACAACAACAACAATTAATTATTATTATTATTATTATCATTTAAGGCAAAGTGTAAAAAAACAAATATTTAATTATATAATTGGAATTTTTTGACCAGTGACTAATGACTTAAAGTAGTGAAATGACTTATATTTTGTTTCTGTTGCCACAGCTCCGAAAGAAGTTTAATTTTTGCTGCGGGTCTAGAGTTGATTAGTCACATGGTATTGGCAGATCATGTGATTGGCTCAAAACAACCTGGCTGCAGTTCGAAGCGCCTGTGAGAGAAGCTGCCAGAACCTCCGTGAAGTTGGCACCCCATAAAAAGAAATAATCATCAAAACTATGCCTTTGGTTTGTGCTACGTTTGTGCTGATTTGTGCCGCAAAAACGAACATTTGTGCTGGTTTGGTGTTTGAGATATTAAACATTATTTTTTGGACCGTGTGACGTCACTCTCCCCCCCATGTTGCCAAAATCGCTCCAAACCAGCACAGTTCGTTTGTGCTCGATTTGTGCCCGTTTGTGCCGTTAAAACAAACACTGCATCTATTTTCCTTCCTTAGATATAAGTCCTGCACCAGTCGAGATGGATGGGAATGCCGACGGATCGCTTTCTCCAGGTATTACAGACCTCCTCGGTTTGAACAAGCTTCCCGTGCACGCACATCGTGTCCTTCTCCATTATCTGCTCTCCGCCAGCAATCCATAGATACTAATGAAATGTATCTCTAATTAATGTAACGCATTAGCCGGTATCTGAGCCTTGATGAAGTTCCCGATAAAAGTTTGCTTAAGCAATAATGAGATTCAGAGAAATTCCAGACAGGATTTCTTTCTCGTTAGATGCTTCAGTCCCCATGGGGAGAGCAATAACATATCAGTACGTAATCTACAATCGGAGACGCAATTTACATAATCGCACCTAAAAGGCTTACTTACGCACGATGTCAGTGAGTTACTGCCCGAGTGGATTTACAGCATCCTCAAAAACAAATGAAAAGGCTCATTTTCATAACAGAGCCTCTCTTCTCAATCAATACTAATGCTGAAGCAAAGCACCGGGAGGGAAGGCCGTAAATCCAGAAGTGAATCTATGATGTGTGAGATTTACGCTCCTCCCATAATTGCAATATCAGTGTGTCTAATTATGAACTGTAATCATGCAGTTAAATGGCTGTTCGCTTGCACCACCTGAAAACACGGTACAGCTTCTCCATTCTCGGTCTATCTGCTGGAGATTTAATTAATGCTTAAGTTACTATCGCTCGTTTAAATTACCATGAAAGAAGACTTCAATCAACCTCAGGTTGAGGAACCAAGAGCACGTTTGACATTATGACAGCACTGGATTCATGCGACAGGAAATTGTAAACCAGATCATGACAGGCTTTTGTGATAGCAATTGTGATTAGCATTGCATTCATTTAAAGAAATAGTTTACTATAAATGAAAATGTGCTAAACAATGTATTCACCCTCAGGCCATCCAATTAAGATGTATCTGATTTGAAACCATTGCTTCAGGCTCTATCTTTAATACTGTTGTGGTCTCATCTGAATCGGGTCAAGGCACCGTTTGCAAGCCAAAACTGTTCTAAACAAATATGTCGGCGGATTTTGATGTGAGAGGACAACAGAATATGGACTTCTTTCACTGGAGGAAGTGTTACTATTGATTATGGCCAGAAGTGACAGTTTGATGTTAAGACGCCTTAATGATGGATTTGTTTCCTACAAACATGCAGCGTTTCACTTCACAGGACATTAATTGATGGGCTGGAGTGTTGTGAATTACTTGTGGGTTATTGTGATGTTTTTAATCAGTTGTTTGGACTCTCATTCTGACGGCACCCATTCACCGCAGAGGAACCATTGGTGAGCAAGTGATCCAAAGCTACATTTCTCCAAATCTGTTCTGATAAAAGAAACAAATTCATCTACGTTTTGGATGACCTGAGGGTGAGTGCATTTTGAGCAAATTTAAATTTTTGGTTGACCTGTTTCTTTAAGTGGTCACAGAGGCTACAATTTCAGAAGATGTGATTTTTTTTTTTTTAACTAGCATGCATATGTATATATGGTTTTGAAACTAATACTTTTTCCAGTCAAAAATAACTTTTAGCAGGGGACAACTTTTTTTTGTCCAAAACATACTCTACTCATCAGTATCAACACATTTCTATAAAATGCCATATTTTATTTTATTAAATTAAAGGACTTTATACTTCCAGTCTTATGCATTAGCATTAAAGGGGTCATATGATGCGATTTCAAGTTTTCCTTGTTGGACCTCTTTGGAGTGTTAGCTGTTCGTGAATAGATAAGATCCCTAAAGTTGCAAAGACTAAAGTCTCAAACCCAAAGAGATATTCTTTATAAAAGTTAAGACTCGTCCACGCCCTCCTAAAACAGCTCGTTTAAACACGCCCCCACATGTCTACATCACTATGTGGGAAGATTTGCATAACACCGCCCAAATGTCCTCGCAAAGAAAGAAGGCATAACTTTATTGTTGTTGCCACCGCTGCCGCCATGTCATGAAGACGCTGTGTGTTTCGTTGCGAAAGCGAAAATAATTTGTTTGGCCTTCCAAAAGAGGACACGACTAGAAATCAGTGGTTAAGTTGTATTTACAACACTGTCCAGAACTTTTTCACCCACATATTCAGATGTGTGCAGCGCATTTTATGGAGGACTGTTTCCTGATCCTGGGAGAGTAGACTACAATGCCGGCTGTTCTGACTCACAGACTGTAAGTACGTTTTCATATTTAAAGAATTTGCCACTGACGATTCAAACGCAAGTTTTGAGCAGTATAGAGTAGCACTTTTTGTTTGTCATTTCTCCAATCACAAAATGCAGACATAGTTTTATGTTTACGCGGCGTGCTGCAACACAACGCGTAAAAAGACAGTATAAGTCATTATAATCCGTAATTATGTCCCCACTGGATGCAACAAATGCCTTGTTTATAATGTTTTTTTTAATGTTTTTGTCTCGTCGCTCTGGCCGGACAGGGCATCACAGTATGGTGAGGGGCGTAACATTTCCGTCACACGCTTGAGGTATTCGGCCAATCACAATGCACTGGATAGCTGGCCAATCAGAGCACACCTCGCTTTTCAGACCGATGAGCTTTGTAAAAATCGACGCTTTTCAGAAAGGCGGGGCATAGAGGAGAAACAATAATGTACAGTATGTGGAAAATAATGTGTTTTTTTTACCTTAAACCGCATAAACATTTCATTACACCAAATACACAAAATAATATTCTTTTTAGCAACATCATATGACCCCTTTAATATTCAATAGCTGTTAGCAAATATCTGTTGTATGCACATCATATGCATCAGTATATAGTATTACATGAAATATATTTTTGCATATTTTCATGTATTTCAAATGCAATTCATATTATTTTATTATTCATGCCAAGGTAAATCAATTGCACAATCATGAGGAGTCTTGAATTAGATTGACGTTAAATGAAATGACATTTCACACTGAACCAAAAAAACAGATATAGATAGGATTTATTTCTGCATGTGAAAGCGGTCCAGATTTGACAGTATCAGATTCATTGGCATTTTTGCTTTTCACAGATTCAAAAATCAGATTTGTGTCACATGTATCTGCCGTGTGAACATGTGAGCCCATGAAAACCAAACCAACACAATCTAAAAACTGGAAATGACAAATGAAAAAATACTCAGTATTTTACAGGAAATAGCACATTGATTGATAGATAGATAGATGGGGTTATAATAACTTTAGTGATGTTTTTATTGTTTCTCTTTAATTCCCTCAAGTCTTGCATATCATGCAATTTCATAATCTCACACTGTACATATTATGACGTTGTCATGAGAGTGTGTTGGTGTTTTGCTTTTAAGAAATATAAAGCTTTTTCCAAATATATTGTGCAGGCAGGAAACATGGACTCTAAAGCAAGCAATTTAATATTCTCGAAGCCATTCGGTCCATGAGAATTAAAAATAACTTAATCTCAAATGTATGTTTTTCAGGGCGAAGAAAGAAAAACGGTTTGGTGAAAGCCAAACATTACCATCACATTTCATTTGGCGGTAAACAAATGCTTGGCTTATCTTCATTTTGATATTAATTCTCCAATTCACAAACAGGCCAGAATTTTTGAGCTATAATTTTGTGGGCTGACATATTTTCTGTGGGTTAAAAACGGCTATATATGAAAAGAGGGATTATAAATAGAATTCATTCTGCATGCACGGAACAATCACGCTCATGTGCAAATGGCAGGGCGGCCGGGAGATTTCTGATTGAAAGATGGAGCTCGTTGTGAAAATAATCATATTCAGCCTTCGGATTGAGATCCGTGGATTTGGCCACTTGAAATCAGATCTTGAGGCAAAATGCCTTTGGCCACTATTTTTACACAGTCACGCATGTGCACTTGCACTCAACCATTGAAACGGTTTCAAAGACTCAAGTGTTTACAACACATCAAATCAATGAAGAAACTCAATTGTGAGGCTTCCTAAATTCCTCTGTGATCTCTCCATTAAATCTTACTTAAAAGCATGTGATTCTGTGTTTTTGTGCAACAAAATACATATATAACTCAACTTGACATTAATATGTAGAGCAGTATATGATCCCATTTACATTTGTAACTGGTTCACTGGTCATGTTTTTCCCAAAGAAATGGCCACTTGATGGTGCACAGAAGAACAATGATGATCACCATGATTTTATTGTACAAATGCTCAAATATTTTGCTCTAAAATGTTTTTCACCAAAACTGAACACTAGCCTCATGATTAGTGTGCCGACATACAGCGCAACGGCACTCACGGCGACCCGAGTTCGAATCCTATCCTTCGAATCGTTTGCTGATCCTGCTCCACTCTCTCTCCACCCAATGCTTTCCTGCCTGCTCTATACTTTCCTGTCCGAATAAAGGCATAAACAGCTCATAAATATATCATAAAAAAAAAAAACCTGAACACTTGATAAAATATAGGCATGACTTTTGTGATTTCACTCTTGGGTTTTTATCATTTAGCATTAAAGCGAGTCATGGTGTACTACCTTTGTATTAATCCTTATCTTGTGTTCTGGTCACTTTGACCCAGAGAGGACTTCCTTTTTCCTGAAAATTCTAGTTAATGTTGTCACATTGGACTAAACCTCCTGACAGTGGGTATAAGTATAGTTTTCTTCGAATTCTGCACACGTTTTTACACTTGTGTTGTTCCAAAATGACCGGCCTACAAAAATTGCTTGCAAGTCTCTCTGAATGCTATATTTTTTTACCAAATATTTGATTTAATCTTTAAGCAACTTGTTTTCTTTCGATTAGCATAGGTTTTGTATTTCTTCTTGCAACTGATTGATTGTAGGCTTCATTGATTTGAGCTTATGCACCTTAGTTTGAGTGAAAATTTCCAAAATTATCCACAAATGAAGATTTTTTTACCCACTCTAAACCTGTGCTAACAAGTTGAAAGAGATATTAAATCCAAGATTTGGTGATTAAGATAACATAATGAAAGATTTACAAACAGTTTTTGACTAGGAAGGAAATACTGGTTTGGAACAACATGAAGGCGAGTAAATGACACTATTTTAATTTTTGGATGAACTATTTCCTTAAATTTGGCACAAAGGTATCACATGGCTTGAAAAGGTGTTTTATGGTGTGTGTTTTTTTTTTACTTGTATGCTGTCTTGTATGGAAAAGAGCTTTATGAAAGTAAGTAAATGATGACAATGATGAATGAATTCCTTTAAATAAAATCAAAGTCTCAAATAAATGAGATCAAAGTTAATCTACACACTTTCAAACATGTTCCGATCTCTACATGATATAGCAATACATCTCACCCGACACCTGCTGTTTTAAAAGGATGTTAATTGATAGTCCAAAATTGTGCATGTTCCTTTGCATCTTAATTCACCAAACGCTGACTTGCAGAGTCTCAGAATCCGCTCGGCAGGTTTCATCTCGACCTCGTTTTAGCACACCGAGAGCTTTGCCCGGGGGAGACAGCCGCCCGAATGATTGGCTCAACTTTACAGGAGTTTTTAAACACGCAGGCTTTGGATGACTGGTCTCGCCAGCACCTATTTTGCATCGCTAATCACCTGCTAAGCATTTTTGCTGTGAAGAGGGCATCAGGCAATTAGACGGAGGCAGGTGTTAATTGGTCTCTGAAAACAGGGAGGTTGGAGACTGTGGCTGCCAAACCCTCATGGGTCTGCGAGGCCAGGCTTTGATCTGACAGTTGATTTGCAACATCAAAGCTCGTTATCAGCACGCTCATTAGCATGCAGACCTCTTGACCTATTATTAATAAAAATAGTATGCAGAGCGGGGTCAGGCAAAATTCGTAATTGAAGAATTGGTTTCTCTTCTAATGCATAATTTGGAAGTCTGAATATGCATTTTCCCTTACTGTGAAGCATGCAAAATGCTGTATGTTAAATAAGCGGGATGTCTGAATCCACAGTATTCATGAAATCGTATAGGCCAACAATGCCTGCATCTGTTGAGATTTTGTAACATATCCCGAAATGCAATGGGAAGAAAAATGGCACAGAGTTATAAGCTAAGCAGATCTTTTGAAGCGCTATACACTATTAAAAATAAAGTTTCTTTATTGCCATTAATGGTTCCTTGAAGAACCTTTAGTATACTTAAAATAAAGGTTACGAATGTTACAGGGGTTTTTTTTTCCCAGTGATCCCGTAGAAGAACCATCTCTGGTTTCTCAAAGAACCTTTCAGTGATTAGTTCTTAAAAGAACCATTTTTTCTTAGTGTAAAAAACATTCCAATGACCAAAAGAACACATTTTCCACTATCATTTTTTACCTTTATTTGGCATCGATGGTTCCATAAAGAACCTTTAACATCCATGGAATCTTTCCATTCCACAAAAGGTTCTTTAAAGTAGAATGAGGTTCTTTAGATTATTAAAATCACAGAAAAATATGGTTCTTTTAAGAACTGTTCACTGAATGTTTCATTGGGTAACCAAAAATAGTTCTTCTACACTGTAAAAAAATGTGTTGTGCTATCTACTTTAAAAAAAATTATGGTAACAATATTACCCATAATAATATTTTTGAGTTTTTAAGCCTTCATTTCTTTAATGGAATCTACCTGAATAAATCATGTAAAATCTGTGAAATTATTTAATCTATGACACAATGAATTTAATATTATTAGAGAAATGTGCTCATTTATTTTCTATAAAGCACTGAAACAAGATTTCTTTCATAAAATATACACAGTATTTTTAATTCACCTTCATTTTTAAAATGAAAATTACAAGACACATGATTCAAATTTTACAGTGCAAAAAGTTTGAAATTTTTTTTTTTAAATATATAAAGAATATTTTGTGCAATGGAAGGTTTTATGGATGTTCTTCATGAAACCATTAAAGCCAATAAATCACCTTTATTTTAACAGCGTGGAAACTTTCCATTCCACAAAAAGTTTTTTTTTTTTTTTTTACATAAGAAAAAAAAAGGATTTTTAAGAACGGTTCACTGAAAGGTTATTTGAAGAACCAACAATGTTTGTTCTATGGCATCACTGTGAAAACCCCCTTTATGTTTAAGATTGTAGATACCAAGGAAGTTGTTTCTCATGGTTAAGAATTATTTTCACAGTTGTTGTTTGTACATCACAGGTTGAAGAACATCCGGGTCAAAGGACAGTGGCAATATGGCAGATATGATGTGGAAATGTGTTCATATATACACACCTGCACACACTAAAGAACACTTCATCAGTCATGAGGTCAGATTTTCTTTAAATACAGCATGTTCAGCAAGTATGTCTTCAAATGCAAACAAATTATTTTTTTTTTTTTTTTTTTGTTCCGCATCTATTTTTTTAAGTAAATGCATCATTAATTTTAAATAATGATCTAGATTTACCCTGGCATTTTAAATACATTTATTGTAACTTAAGCTAAACTAAATTCATATATTTAATTATGTATTTATATAATTGATATAATTAAATATACACTACTGTTCAAAAATTGGGGTCAGTAAGATTTTTTAAAAAAAAAAGAAGCACAAAGAGCATTAAATCAGCCTTTGAAACAATAATATTTACTATTGCAGCAATGCTTTTATTTTACTTTCTATCTTTAAAAATCCTGAAAAACAGCCTTGCAGTTTTCACAAAAATATTAAGCGGCACAGCTGTTTCCAACACTGATAACCAGAAATCAAATCAGCATATTTGGATGACTGATTTCTGGAGGATCATGTGACACTGAAGACTGGAGTAATGATGATAAAAACTCAGCTTTGATCACTGGAATAAATTACATTTTAAAATATATTCAAACAGAAAACAGTTATTTTAGATTGTAAAAAATATTTCACAATATTGTGTTAAGTATTTTCGCTCAAATAAATGCAGCCTTGGTGAGCTTGGTAACTTTTTTCAAAAACATTTTTAAAAATCTCACGACCCAAATCATTAGTGTATATGAATTAGTGTATATCATGTAAGGTTTCTGGAAATGTATGTAAGATAACATGTCTGTGATTTAACATATAAATGAATCATACAGCAAACTTTCAATGTAAAGTCTTCCTTAAATTTTATGCTTAATTACAATTCTGCGTGCTGTTTGCCACCTCAACTCTAATTTGATTCAAGTTCAGGCATTAAAGTTCACTAAACTGGAATTTCAAAGGCATTAGCACTGTTGACTTGTGACACAACCCTGATGCTGAGGGCATTTACATAAGAACATACTACTAGATTCACCCTTGAATGTAGAAGGCCAGAATAAAGAGCTCGATTGATCGCACAAACAGCTTGGCATTTGATCTCTGGCATGCGGGAAGACTTGGAAATATTTTGTGTTTCTACTCCTGCCAAACCCGAATTTATAAGACTTTAAATATAGGCATGAATAATTGTGTACATGTGCCAGCGGGATGAGAACAAATAGATTCAGCTTAGATGAATTATGAAGGCAAACATACTTCAGAGTGTTAGAATGTTCCTCTTTGGAAAGACAAAAAGCAGGAGGAACACCAGATTTGTGCCAAGGTAAGCACTAAACGCCAATTCCCATCATATAACGCGCTTTACTCCAGTCTATTTTGAGGATGCAAAGTGCAAAGAGAATTAGGTTCCTTGTATAAATAAAGCGGCGAGAAACTGTGACTATAAGTGAAGAACTCTGCAAAACAAGTTCGAATTATATGAAAGGTTGTGATCTGTCATAAGGTAAGTCATCATATTTTTCCAGTTGCAAATCTAGGCAAAGTAACTGGCCATTTCATCTCGCTTTTTAGCTCTATGCCAATGTGACAGTATCATAACTCTCTTATCACATTCCAGAGTTTGTTGCATTATTGATGCCAAGTGTTCTTTGGTTTCTGAAGGAAGGCCATTTTAAATCACTTAAACCGGTTCTGTGTAGCGCCGCCTCGCCGAGTTTTCAGACGCAATCTCTGACATACTGCGGGTAAGACGTAGAGACAAAGGCGACATTGTTATTCTGATGAGGAGAAAGCACGGCTTCCACTCTCATCATTGTTGGGCCTCTGGAGGGCAAACGCAGCAAAGAACACAGCGGTGTGAATTAAAGTGTGACTAAACATTTGCTGGATTTTCCAAGGTCACTCCAACACGCGTCAAAAACAAAAAACCAGGCTGGCCTGCATTTGTAACTGCATTAAAACTGGAAAATTAGCACCGACATGCTTTTGACTCCCTGTCAAATCTGCATTCAGGCGTCTCCGTCTAATAGTTATACACAAATAATATGTTAAAACAATTACAACAATGCATGCTTTAACTGTGGACATTATTAGACCACCCATTGAAAATAATTTATTAACTCTATATTTTCTCAATGTAGTTCAGAGATTAAATGGAATGATTTTTTTTAATGAGAAAAAAATTCTAATAATATCCCAACAGATCTCAAAGCGTCTCAAGTGTTATTCCACTGACAAAAATGCAAAAAAGACTTGTGTATAAAATGTTATTTTCTTTAGCACTTCTATATATATATATATACTATATAGATATACACCACTGTTCAAAAGTTTGGTATCAGAACGATTTTTATTGTTTTTTAAAGGAGTTTCTTATGCTCAAGGCAGCATTTATTTGATCAAAAACACAGTAAAAATTTTATATTGTGAAATATTATTACAATGTAAAATAACGTTTTTCTAATTTTAATATACATTAAAATCAATGATTCCGTGATGCACAAGCTGACTTTTCATCACATTACTCATCTGCAGTGTCACATGATCTTCAGAAATAATTCTGATATGCTGATTTATTATCAATGTTGAAAAATGTTGTTCTGCTTAATATTTTTGTGGAAGCTTTGATAATTTTTTTTCAGGATTCTTTGAATAAAAAGTTAAAAAGAAGAGCAATTATTTCAAATAGAAATCTTTTCTAAAAATATACACTACAGTCAACAGCTTGGGGTCAGGACATTTTTATTCTTTCTTTTTTTGAAAGAAATTAAAACTTTTATTCAGCAAGGATGGGTTAAATGTTCAGAAGTGATAGCAAAGATTTATATTGTTAGAAAAGTTTATATTTTGAATAAATGCTGTTCTCTTAAACTTTTTATTCATTAAAGAATCCTGAAAAAAAAGTATAGCAGTTTCCAAAAAAAATATTTGGCAGCACAGCTGTTGCCAACATAGATAATTATAATAATAAATCGGCATATTAGAATGATTTCTGAAGGATCATGTTACACTTTATACTGCACTTTAAAAAGTGACCGTGAATTTAACGGTAAAAGACTGTAAAAATGCTACAGTAAAGACATGTTAAATGGTTAACGGTAAATTCCCATACTATATACAGTGAAAAACTGTATTTGACATTACATGTATTGGACATAAATTTTACGGTAGTATACCGTTTTGGAAGTGAAAAATACCGTATTAATTTACAGTGAATAACCGTAAATTGACATTCCCAGATGCAAACCCCCCCCCCCCCCACTTTTTGGCGGTACATTTCAAATTTGATGTTTTTTTTGTTGAAATAACTATGTTTATTCTTAGTTTTTTTCTTATCAGTTTTGCATATTAGGGTTGTGTGTTACACCTAATGTTGTTAAATGAATGTTTATTGCATTATTTCAGTATCATGTGTGTTACCATGATGGTGTTTAGTGTTTGTGTGAATGACACTGTGCACCTTCTATATATATGTTATTATCTAAAAGCTGCTTGTGATGGGCTTTGGTTCATCATGTGACTTTCTCATCACCTCCTGCATTTGGTGGTTATCAGTGTATTAAAAAAGTTACAAAACAGATTTCAGTACTTCAAAAGATTGGTATATTAACATTATATCAGTTAATGAAATACGGTATTTTAATGTGAATTTAAGTTAAGTCTGTAAAACCTAAAATGTTGCTACCTATTTTTTTACGGTAAACTCTGGCAACCACAGCTCGCAGTTTTTTTACCGGAAATTGTACGGAAAAAAAAAAAAAAAAAAAAAAAAAAAAAAATTTTTTTCAGTGGGGAGTAAATAATGGCTGATGGAAATTCAGCTTTGCATCACAGAAATAAATTATATTTCATAGTATATTAAAATAGAAACCATTTTTTAATATTGTAATAACATTTTGCAAGATTACTGTTTTGTTCTGTATTTTTGATCAAATAAATGAATCCTTAATGAGCATATAAGAGCCGTCTTTCAAAAACAAAAAAATCTTACCAATCCCAAACTTTACAGTAGTGTACTACAGTATAATACACTGATTATTACTGTGCTGCTTGAAAGTTGTGAACCCTTTAGAATTTTTTCTTGGCAATTTTCTGAATATATGTATATTGACCCCCCAAACAACTTAATCAGGTTTTCACACAGGAAGTCCTGAAAGTAGACAAAGAGAACCCAATCAAGCAAATGAGACAGAAATATTTTCTTTGTCATTTTATTTATTCAGGAAAATGATCCATTATTGCATATCTGTAAGTGAATCTCTAGCCTTAGCAGTTAATTTGAAGGTGAAATTAGAGTCTATCTGTTCAGAGGTGTTTTCAATCAATGTAATGACTATCAGGTGTCAGAGTCTGCCCTGTTTTATTCAAAGAACAGGGATCTATCAAAGTCTGACCATGTTTGTGGAAGTGACTCATTGCACGAGCAATGAAGATCTCTGAGGACCTCAGAAAAAGAGCTGATGTTGCTCATCTAGCCATCTCAAAAGAGTTTGGACTTCACAAATCCACAGATTGTGTACAAATAGAGGATATTTAAGACCACTGTAACTAGAAGTGGTCAACAACAAAGATCACTACAAAAGCAAGATGTGTACTAGTCCACGAGGTTGCAAAGAACCCCAGGGTAACTTCTAAGCAACACTTTCTCGTGTTGTCTAATGAGTCCACCATCAGGAGAACACTGAACACCTCACCATGGTGTGCACCATGGTGTGCATGGTAGAGTTTCAAGAAGAAAGACACTGCTCTACAAAAAGACAATTGCTGCCAGTCTGCAGCTTGCTAAAGATCACGTGGACAAGCCAGAGGGCTATTGGAGAACGGTTTAATGGATGGTCGAGACCATAATAGAACTTTTTGATTTAAATGAGAAGTGTAATGTTTGGAGAAAAGAACACACTGCATTCCAGCATAAGAACCTTGTCCCATCTGTGAAACACGGTGGCGGTAGTATCATGGTTTGGGCTGGTTTTGCTGCATCTGGACCAGGATGGCTTGCCATCATTGATGGAACAATGAATTCTGTATTACACCAGCTAATTCTAAAGGAAAATGTCAGGACATCTGTCCGAAAACTGAGTCTCAAGAGAAAGTGGGCCATGCAGCAAGACAACGACCTCAATCACACAAGTCATTCTACCAAAGAATGGTTAAAGTACAACAAAGTTAATGTTATGGAATGGCTGATGAAATGTTGTGGAAGGTCCTGAAGCAAGCAGTTTATAGGAGGAAGCCCACCAACAATACAGCGGTTCTGTACTGAAGCCATTGTACATGACTGATCAGCATAAATAAATGACAAAGAAAATATTTTTCTCTCATTTGTTTGATTGGGTTCTCTCTATACTTTCAGGACTTATGCGAAAATCTGATGATGTTTTTGGTCATATTTATGCAGTTTATGCAGTATAACAGATTTGATCAAATAAATGCATCCTTGGTGAGCACTTATGCATAAGAGACTTTACGTTTATGCCATCACTTCATTTAACTCAATAATACAAACATCCACTCAGCTACAGTGTTGATGGCCTCTAATATACAGTTTGCTTGACAAAAATTTTTTTTTTTCCAGCAGGCGATGCTGGGAGAGCTGTGTAAATCTGATCTAATGGCATAAACACAGTGAGAAGTCACAGATTAAAGAGTGGAACCTGTGTGTCAACAGCTGTCGTGACCGCGACCGCCGTGAGTAACCCAGCTGTGCTTGGCACGCTAGCGGATTTGTGTTAAATCACATTTTCTCCTTGATGTTTTTTTTCTCTGGAATGAATGGGAATACTGCAAATTAAACATTGTTCACTGGGATGAGATTTCATTGATCCTTACACACCTTTTGCTTTTTCAGATGCTTCAGCGCGTGATGTTTTAGCAGGACTAACAGAAATGACTAGGTAATGCATTGCAAGTAATGTGAACACATTAGTGTTGGGAAATAAAAAGCGTAATAGTGTTCCTGTACTGAACAGTAGAGCATGGCCTAGCAACATCAAGGTCATGGGTTCGATTCCCAGCAAATATGTGAACTGATAATATGGATCTGAAATGCAGTTTAAGTTGTTTTGGATGCGGCTGCATTTATTTGGTCGAAAATACACGAAAAAAATAGTAATATTGTAAAATATTAGTACAATTTCAAATAACCGTTTTCTGTTTGTATATCTTTTAAAAAAATTAATGAATTCCTCTGATTGGAAAGAAATATTTCTTACTGTAAAACAGTTGTGCAGCTTCATATTTTATTACATTTTTTTGTGAAATCAGATTTATTTTTTCTGTATTCTTGGATTAATAGATAGTTCAAAAGAACAGCATTTATTTTAAATGTAAATTGTTAGTATAAAATAAAATAAAAAATATTTGGTCAATTTGCTGCATCCTTGCTGAATAAAAGTATCATTATTATTATTATTAAAAAAAAAACTTACTGACTCCAAACTTTTAAAGGGTAGTGTATTTTTTTTTAAATAACAGTTAACTTACATGTAATCTTATTTATGAAATCTTTTTCTTGCCCATTTTCAGTCCCAGATGTTATCCGTGGATGTTCTTTTCACATTTTCTAAGCTAATTTTGAGGAAATCTTTGAGGAAAACTAAAAATGATTAATGCAAACAATAATTTTGGCTCTTCCTTTGGATGTAAACACAAACAAAAATTACATGCAAATGAACCAGAGGAACTGAAAGAAGAATGATGTGATGCATGTACTTTCATTAGTGTGTTTTTCCATAGCAGAACCATGTTATCTAAGCTGTAAAGTTGTTTAAAGTATCTTTTCAGTGATGCTATTACCGTTTTTGGCAGATTATCTGGTTGTACAGTTACAAGTTAAACGACAGGTCAGAATTATTTTCTGTGCTAATCAACTGTCTCTCAATAAGGCCGCTTCATTCCTTCCAATGAGCACAACTGTACTCTACAGGCTATAAGAGATGTGAAGACAATGTGATGTCAAATATATCTATCAGAAACTGTGTGCACAGACCCCGGTATCAAACCTTGAACACAGCGTTTATGATTTCCCGTCAAGCCAGAACCCGAAATCAGTTGTCTGTTTCATTCGGTGATGCTTTGAATAGTGAGCTGTGTAGAGATGGCAATTTACTGCTTTCACCACACAACTTTTCAGTAAGGAAAGCCATTAAAACAGCACTCGAGTTCTGCTCTCCAACCTTGACTTTTAACTGTAAACGTAGCATTTCACTCTGTGGTACAATTACAACCGGGGGGGGGGGGGGGGGGGGGGGGGGGGGGGGGGGGGGGGGGGGGGGGGGGGGTTTGGGGGGGGGTGTCTCTCTCCACTATAGCTATACACTATTTTCGTTCTCTATACTGTTCCAATCTATTACTGTAAGTAGATCTGTATTCTGATTGGTGGGCAATCTGATGATTTTGTATCGTGATCGATCTTGAGGACGTTCACAATCGAATCGGCCTGTTTATGTCTGGATGTGAACATATTGTCTCCTCTTTCTGTTCAGGCAGGACTTTTTAAAGTAAACGCGTTTAGTGATAAAGAAACATGGATGAATGAGAAAGTGCACTCTAAAAAAAGGATGGGTTAAATACGACCCAGTGCTGGGTAAAATAGGGACAAACCCAGAATTGGGTTGTTTTGACCCAGCATTTAGGTTACTACCCAGAACGTTGGGTTAAACATTTAACCCAACTGCTGGGTCAAAACAACCCAATTGCTGGGTTTGTCCATATTTTACCCAGCACTGGGGTGTATTTAACCCAGCATTTTTTAGAGCGTAACGAGTGCGACGGGGCGGTGATATTAATAGGAGTTATTAAAACGACATGCTGACAGGCGGCTGTGTTTGTGCACGCCTGGAACGTGAACACACAAAGTGTGGTTTCGGGTACGCGCCTAAATGGTCAGATACACAAATAACATTATATGTCAAAATGTCAGCCTTTGCAAGTAGCCAGGAGTAAAAACTCCATTCATTTTCTCCACAGGGAAATAGATTTTTAACAGTAAACCTTTAGAAACAGACCTGTTGTGAGCTCCGAGGTTGTTAATCAATGTGTGTGCTTTGGGCTGAAACATCTAGTCGACATAAGAAACTTATTTTGTGTTTAACTTAATTGTGCTTGATAGCAGAATTTGTGGTGGGAAAACTACATTACCCATGATGCTGTAGAGAAAATTCCACCAATCAGAGTTCCGGTGAGCAAAGCACTGCAAAGGAGATGTTTAACTCCACCCACTTCCATGATATATGCACTCAGTATACTTTAATTGTAGGCTATATGCATATGTTGCAATGAACTTAAAATGTAATGTATCTGTAGATACAGCCAACAACTTTAAATGAACAATTTTGTATTTGTCCTGTGTTTTTGATTTATGTCAATGCTTCAGTTTGAATGTAGTTCTTTCACTAAACACCAAAGCCATTCAGTACACAGTTTTGTACCTTTTTTCATTTACTTTTTTGCTTCAAGTCAAAGTTTGTCATATTCTGATTACTCTCAAAGCTGGTTGGTTTGGTTTATGGCTTATAATGCTTTATGAAGACTTTTAAAATCCCTACGGGAAAAAAAAATGAATGGGAAAAATACTTCTGAAACCAGCGCCACTGAAAAAGTGAGCACCAATGCATTCTATTGCTTGTCACTTGTCTTAGTTCTGACTGTTCACCTGTCTTCAGTAAGCTTGAGACCTTTTATGTTAACTTATTGACCCTACAACTTTTATTGCTCAGTAACTTGTAAAATAGTCTTAATAACCAACACGAAACATACATGATAAGATCGTGAGCCTTCCTGAAAAATCGTGATATGATATTGTCGGCATAGCACCCATCCCTAATTCTGATTTCATGTAGAATAACATAGGTAGGAGCAAATTCATTGTAATGTGTAATTATATAGAAATAAAATTATTGTCTGTCTTGCGTCTCAGTTACCGCAGATGGTGGGTCTTCCCTGTGAAATACACCGCATGCGAAACTCAGACAGTTCTATCAAGGCGAGCGTTCAATTATACGAGACCCGGCTGCGTGCATCAATTTTTCCGAGACGACTGGTTCGCAGAGCTTTTGAAACTTGCAAGAAGTGAGAGTAAATGCTCAGCAGGATAAAAAGCTTAAAAGCATTTGGAAAGTGCATCTGTCATTTCTCATATCTCTGTGTGCTGGTTTTTGGACTGTAGCCTGGAAGTCATTTCTCAGTTAAACAATATATATTTTTCAATTAAACATCTGAAGCCTCTCCTTCAGCTTTCTTGTGAGATATGAGCAAATTATTGGTAGTTTATATCTATAGACATTTATACAAGTTTCAACAGCATTGATAGTCAAAGTCAGGCTTATTTAAGCAACAGAGAGACCTTCAGCTGCCATTATATTCACAATACAGCACTGTCTTGAGCTTGCCACATGGAATGGTGGCAACATAACCAAAATATTAAGGACACATTTTTATGAAATGTAATTTAAGCAAATTCAGTCAGTGCCATCTATCGGCTAGATTATATAATTCTTAAACAGAATGTTACTATACTGCTATGTACTACATTGATAGAAGAATTGTGCATTGTGATTATTATTAATAATATATACAATTTTATGTTGACTACAAACATTTAACAAGGTTTCTGCTGTTCTTATTTTCTGAGAAATTGAACAAAATTAAGTGAGTTTATGCTTAAAAAAAGAACAAATATCTGTCAATGGGGAATTAAACTTGTTTTCCTTTGAATTATGTTGATTTTTCTAAACCCACTGACAGTTATTTGTTCTTGTTTTAATCATAAACTCACTTAATTTCGATCAGTTTCTCATAAAATAAGAACAGCAGACAAGTCATTTTGTTTCTCAAGTAAATTTAAGAACCTTTAGACATTTGTACTGGTAAAGAAGACAAAAATAGATGAAGAACATCACCTTTTTGCAGCTATTCAAGACTTATGTATGTATTTAAGTATGTTTTTTTTTAATTAAATGAAAATAAATAATCTGTTGGGTGTTGTATTTTCTAATTTAGAGGCTTTTCTAATGCAATATATTTATATTTAGAGGCCATATTGACATACTGCGTTCCCTTCAGTTTTTTTTAAAGGGGGCATATGATGCGATTTTCAATTTTTCCTTTCTCTTTGGAGGTGTTACAAGCTCTTGATGCATAAAAAAGATCTGTAGAGTTGCAAAGACTAAAGTCTCAAATCCAAAGAGATATTCTTTATAAAAGTTAAGAGTCAGCCACACCTACCTAAAACGGCTCGTTCTAACACGCCCCCACATGTCTACGTCACAATGTGGGAAGATTTGCATAACGCCGCCCAAATGTTCGCGCAAAGAATGAAGGCGTAACTTTTATTCTCGCTGTAGTATTGTTGTTGCTGCCGCCGCCATGTCGTGAAGGCGCTGTGTGTTTCATTGTGAACGCGAAAATACTTTGTTTGGTCTTCCAAAAGAGGACGATATCGCTTCGTCATGCCTAGAGCTGATCTGTGCTGGTCGCTGAGGAAATACATCAACTTCGCGCTGTGGATCGCCGGATCGGCTTTCACCGTGGACGAAGCGGAGTCCAGCCCGGGGTCGTCACATGTGGTTGCCGCAAGCCCGCCGGCCGCTCCTTCGTCGAATCCGCCGGCCGCGCCGTTCTCAAGCCCGCCCGCCTCCGCTCACTCAAGCCCGCCGTGTGTGACGCTGTGTGTTTCGTTGTGAAAGCGAAACTACTTTGTTTGGTCTTCCAAAAGAGGACACGACTAGAAATCAGTGGTTAAGTTGTATTTACACACTGTTCCAGAACACTTCAACCCAAATATTCAGATGTGTGCAGCGCATTTTATGGAGGACTGTTTCCTGATCCTGGTAGTAGACTACAATGCCGGCTGTTCTGACTCACAGACTGTAAGTACGTTTTTTATATTTAAAGAATTTGCCACTGACAATTCAAACGTGAGTTTTGGGCAGTGTAGAGTAGCACTTGTTGTTTGTCATTTCTCTGATCACAAATGCAGACATGGTTTTATGTTTACGCGGCGCGATGCAACGCAACGTGTAAAAAGACGGTAAAAGTCATTACAATCCGTTATTATGTCCCCACTGGATGCAACAAAAACCTTGTTTATAATGGGTTTTAATGTTCTTGTCTCGTCGCTCCAGCTGGTCAGAGCATCACAGTATGGTAGGGGAGTAACATTTCCGTCACACGCTTGAGGTATTCGGCCAATCACAACGCACTGGATAGCTGGCCAATCAGAGCACACCTCGCTTTTCAGAACGATGAGCTTTGTAAAAATCGATGCGTTTCAGAAAGGCAGTATGTACAGTATGTGGAAAATAATGTGGTTTTTTTTCAACCTTAAACCGCATAAACACATTTCATTACTCCAAATACACAAAATAATATTCTTTTTAGCAGCATCATATGACCCCTTTAAGTTTTTTACCTGGTCTTGAAACAGTCATAAAAAAATCTTACATTTACTTTCAAAACACCTGCAGAAAGCCTTTTTAAGGATATTGTACTTTTTCAAACAAGAAACTATTTATGCAGTTTATTTATTGATAAATACACTTATAAATCTCTTTGTCACCCATAGTCAGGCCTAGATTGCATCTGTGGATGTTTTTTACATTACCTGTGAAATTATTTGAGGAAAACTTCTAAAAATGAACCACAAACAATTATTTTGACTGGTCCTTTATGTAAACACACTTTTAGCTGAAATGTAGTGCTTGTTTGAATTCTAGGCATATTTTATCATATTACTGTTGCTGCTGTTTTAAGTCCTCTGCTTAACTAAATCACCACTTTATTCACCAATGCACATATCCAAAGCAGCTTGCATTGCATTCAAGATATGCAGTTGTTCAGTTTCATGCATTTGCTGTGAAATAGCAAATAGAGACTGTTATTAGCATCTCCTCTTTCTCAGATGATTCTTCTGAAAAAAAAAAGTATGATCTCAAAGTCAATGATTTTATGAACTTGAGCGCTAATTATCATTCTGTTTAGATTGAAAGACGATCTGACAGGTGACGTGTTGCGATCAATGACTCTCTTTTAGTTCGTTTTCCCTTGCCTTTATTTTGATCCCATCACCTGTGATGTATTCAGAATCAAGAGGGAAAGAGAAGAAGGCGAGGTTAAATATTCTGGATTTCTGCACGCCATAAATTGCTTTCTGTCAGGGAAATGTAAATCAACATGGCACGAGCAGATTGATGGAGTCGGCCTGGCTGGGTGCACATTTATTTGAGGCTTGGGCAAAAAGCTGCGTGTTGATATAGATGGAGAGGGCTTTTAATGCATGCACTAGTGCTAACAGTGAATAATAGACGAATTGCTAAACTAACCAGAATCTTTGCAAAGAAAGATTTTGTTCTTAGGAGGTGGTGTTCTTAATATTATTCACATTCTAGAAACATTATACATTTTGGTCCTGACAAGATCTTCCCGATCAAAACATTAAATAATGTGCAGATTTTCCTCATTTACTAACATTTTATTTATTTATTTATTTTTCACACAAAACTGTGTGAAATATTGCTAATACTTTTTTTGTATGATTAATACAACAAAAATGTTATATAAAAGAACATGAAATATTATATATGTTAGAGAGATTAACAAAAAGTAGTGCTGTCAAATGATTAATCGTGAATAATCACATCCAAAATAAAAGTTTTTGTTTGCATAATATATGTGTGTGTTCTGTGTATATTTATTATGTTATATATAAATACACACACATACAGTGTATTTTTTGAAAATATTTACATGTATTTACTTGTATATATTTATATTCATATAATTTAGATTATAAATAAATATATTTAATATATAAAAATATTTTTTTCTGAAATATATACATGCACGTGTGTATTTATATATACATAATAAAAATACACAGCACACACACACATATATTATGTAAACAAAAACTTTTATTTGGGATGCGATTAATCAAGATTAATCGTTTGACAGCACTAAAAAAGTGTAATATAGGATCTATAATCATTATATTTTGGTTAGTAAGGTATTTGTGATGAGGTGATTAAACCAATTAGATAATAATAGATGTAAAAAAAGATTTATTTATTAATGTGCAGGGAGGGTGTGTGATTTAACACAAAATTTTTTAGATAAAATAGAAATAATTATATTAGGTATAAGGTTTTACATGAGTATATGATTAACACACACCCTTTTATATAACAGAATCTAAAATAATTATTATAATGTGATATTGTATAGTAATTTGTGTGTGTGTGTGTGGTTATATATATACTGTATATATAGAGAGCGAGAGAGAGAGAGAGACAGACAGACACAGATATGGATATGCTGATGTGTGTGGCAAGATAAATATAAAAAAAAATGTAAGTAAGGCAGCGCTGGTGGTCTGTTGATTTTTCCGGTCCTGTGTGTGTGAAAGTGTGGTGTGGTCTCTCCCATCTGCTGGATGCAGCTCATTAGGATGCGATAGAGATCCCTTCCAAAACAAAACCGGTCCGCGCTCAGAGAATGGGGCTGGTGGTAAACACCAGCGCGACATGACAGCTTTACTCTCACTATCGATAAATCCTCTCGGCTTCAGCAGCCTGCGTGTGCACACCTGTAAGAGAGAGAGAGGAGGGGAATGCAAGCTGTCCCATGACTCAATGATAGCAGATGACCTGGAACCAGAACAACACTGAAAGATGATCAGGCTAAAATATTGCCTTATCCACCATCACACAGATAATTCCCAAATTCCTTTTTTCATATCTCATTAGAGGTTATTTGATGTTTAGCACTTGGTTTTAGTATGATTTATAATTATATATATATTGTAATTTTCTTGGATGTTCACCTAAAAATTATTAAAAATACTTAAATGAAAACAGGCAACACCACCCACCCCTATATTTATACAAATTCTTCTGGTCCCCGAATCTGAGGGCTGAAGATGGTCTTCCGCAGGTATTTACGCGTATCACACGGGAAAACGTTTCACCTTTTGTACACTCCGCTTGCTGGATTTCTCCAGAAAGGTCATGAAGGATGCCCAAACCAACTCAAATATTATAAATAATATTGTTGTTGTGTCATGGAATGCAGCTTTAAGAGTTTTTAGGTGAGAATGTAGTTGTTTAGACTTAAAATTTAAGTTTATTGATAGAGATGGCGCCAATTCAACGTTTCCAGGTATCGTCAGAGGCCGTTCGAGCTATGAACCCAACGAGGCAGCCTCCTGTCCAGCTATCTGAAACTTCCTCTGGCTCTGATGTCTCTTTAGTGGTTAAACATAAGATATAATTATTTTTGGGTAAATCTAACGGGCAGTCTTTGGTCTCATTAATTTATTATTTGTTCCAGAGCAAATAGTTTTGGCTGAGGGCAAAATTTCGTAACTTTATATCTTTATACAATGCTGTAGAGTGCTGCTTTTGTACTTTTGACCAAATTACTAAGCAACTTTTATAATGGTTATTGTTTATTGAATATTATTGTTCAATAATATTGTATTAAGTAATTGTATTGGTATTTAGAATTGCGGTCTGTGTGTTAGTGATGGTGATTTAGTTACATTGTTCCGCCATTAGACGGCAACAAGAGACTGTTTTATGAGTTTGTGAGTTTGCAGTAAAGACTCTTATATTGAAAGAGACTGAAACAGGGTTGTAAACAAGGAAGTTATTTTTACTTTCAACAACACCTTGTAAGACGAAACATGCTAACAAATTCATTGACCAGCATTATCAT
The DNA here is from genome assembly GCA_018155175.1 of Sinocyclocheilus anophthalmus. Taxonomy (NCBI): domain Eukaryota; kingdom Metazoa; phylum Chordata; class Actinopteri; order Cypriniformes; family Cyprinidae; genus Sinocyclocheilus; species Sinocyclocheilus anophthalmus. Next base: position 232,602 of record JADLZN010004945.1, read on the forward strand.
CAGAATTCCCCTTAACAGATGAAAAGATGCTACGACAAAGATATCGCTTTTCTCAGCAGACATTCAAACATGAGATTAAGCCGAAGAATAAATGCTGTGTCCCATACAGGTAATCACACTCGCTCAGTCAAATTATCTATACTATATGTAAAAAAAATAAGCTTTTAACTTAAGTGAAGCATAATTTAACAGATGAGCCCAAGCCTCCGTTACTGTCAACATTATATTTGAATCCGTAGTGGAAGGAAGTAGTTCAACACACAAAAGGGTTCAAGGCACTCCTTGGTTGTTTCATATGCTGCCTTCATGTACTATAAGAATTGTCATAAATACGAGTTTCTTAATTGGAAATTAGACATGGACGGACTCTCAAGTCTTATTTATTACTGGGAAACGCTGAGATAAAGATGCATTCACGCCATATCATAATTACCGTTATTACTAGATATCAACTTGTAAAAAGCGTTCACATCCTCGTAGAACTTGTAATTATATCTTGTGAACTGGGAGTTTTCTGAGAGCTACGACTTGTACTGCCTGACCACCTCAGATTCATTAGGCACTATGTTTAGGCATTGATAGTGCGATAGTTCCAGGTTCGAGTCCAAGGGTGTGAACAGCTCCAAGTAGAACGTCGCGTGTTTTCATCTCGAAATCACAGTAATTACGAAATGGCGTGAATGCAGCATAATTTTGATACTGGAGTTTCCAAGTTGGGCGGGCCATAAACCAAGTTGGGAGGGGACCAGCATTGCTGCTGTCAGTGGTATTCTTTATTAGTTCTTTCCACAACTACATGTGTATATATATATACAGTATGATATATATATATATGAATATATCTTATATATTATATATATGATCTATACTTGGTCATTGAAGATAACCTTACGAAAAAAACCATGGTTTTACTACAAATTCAACCAAAAAAATCATGGTTACTATAGTTAAACCATGGTAACCACAAATTAACCATGGTTTAACCATGGTATTTGTAGTAAAACTGTGGTTATACAAATGGTAATCAATACGCCAAAAAAACATGGTTACTACAGTTTACTACAATGAAACCATGTGAAATAAGCATGTATTTGACAGAAATTCCAGAATCGTCAAGCAAGGTGGCTATCTAGTGCAGTGAATGTTTATGTGATTGTCAACCAATGGTATGCTACATTTTATTCTTTCCGACAACACAGCACTTGAATGCGACAAGCTCATAATGACAACTTCAAGTGGGAAATAGGAAAATTTCAGAGTAGCCATGGAAGGCAGCATACTGTACACACTAGTGCTGTCGAACTGGTGTATAAATGCAATATCACACAAGTAGCTGTGCGATTACGCTGTTTTCTTACAGTAAGAGTAAAGAGCTATATAATGATATGTGGATTGCAGCTCAGATCATTTGATCAAAGAGTTGAATGAGAAATTAGTTCATATTGAGATCTTGGACTTTTGATGTTTTGGCAAATGAGAGCACAGTGTGAGACTTGTGAGATCTCTCTTGGTTCAAGATAGGCTATTAAAGATACCACATTTGTGATGTTTCCTGTTGGTTGTGCTCCTATTATGAACGTGGGAAACCTACATCCCATAATGACGTCCAGCATTCAAAAGGCAAAAAATGCCAGTGTTTTCAGCATGCTGGATTTTATTAAACAGGCCTCTCAGAAACTATCCATATTTAAATGAGTTTGAATGAAGAATTCTGACATTGCAATATGAGAACAACTGAATTCACAGCCCAACCAGAACCTCTCAGAGCCAAGAAGGAATATTTCAACATTTATGAGCACATCTCCACTCTCAGGTTCAGACCGCTCTGTTTTCTACTGTCAGCTCTGTGGTTTTGGAGCATCAGCACACAGAAAAAGAGTGAATTTCTCTGAAAAACAGTGGAACTCATGCATTAAACGCCCATGCCATCCCAAACACTGCGGGATGTGTCCTCCTAAACCCCATGTAATGGAAACAGCCCTCCTGCTGTCTGCAGGTGAAAACATGGTTAACTGCCGTTTATCCAGTTATTATCATCATAGACAGAACCGCCTGCTGTCAGCCGCTCTTATGTAATTACTATAGCTTTTAACGCTATTTTTAATCTTTGGTTTCATACAGTATTTCTTAAGATTGTTTCATGCTTTCGCTTTGTTGACGTCACTTTAGCAGGCTTTGCACAAGATTTCAGGTGAGCAATGTTTAGTTTGAATCTTTTGATTTATTCAGAATATGTTACAGTTGAAATATATACAAAACAAAAGACTTATTTTTCTATGAGGAATGTGTAAGAGTACAAAATAAGAGTCTCTAAAATATGTAATTTGATCCTTTTTATGACATGGCTAGAGTAATTCATGTCATGTATACATAAATATATGTAAGCATATTTTATTAAAATAGTCATTATCATAATTGCATTTAAAAACATGAATACACAATAAAATGAATAAAAATTGCAGCAAACAACTTTAAAGACTATATATATTCTCCCTATATATTTATATTTAGACTCTTTAGACTTTAGATATTTTTGTAAGTGAAGCAGTTAAAAAATATTAATCACAATAATTGCATTTTAAAACATATTTATAAAAAATGACAAAATTTCAACAAACAACATGTTTTTTTAGATTAGATTTCCTTTTCACCATTCTGGAAATCATGTATTATATTGCCATTATCTTAATTAATTAAAGATTACCGGTAATTCATATTTAATGACTTTTCAGCCAACATTGTATGTAACAAATTAAACTAAAGGAGTCTCTCATTTGATGTGACCCTCAGGTCAGAACACGACACCATCCTGTTGTCTGCTCTGTCCAATATTATGAATAACGCAACAATGCAGCACAAGCTAGAAAGATTCTTGTTTCCAATGAGTCATTTGATTTATGCATTGTGGTCCTCTTGGGCCGTCGTAATAGAATGGCCGAGCTTTCCACGAATCACAGTGACATATCACAGAAATATGTTTTCGGGTGTTGGGTCGACAACTGCTCAAAGCTACTCAGAATATAGCCGACGGTTCAGTCACCCACGGTGGAAAGAATTTATGAGAGGACAATCGATTTCACTGTTCCACCAAAAACAAATACTGCATATCTGGACCCCCTACTGGGGACATTGACAACCGGATTTTCAGAAGTGAGCTCTGTGCTACTGTTCTTAATCAGCAGATTTGTCTGCTTTTCCAGTAAAAATGTATAATTGGACAAAGTATTTGAAGTTTTGGCTTCTTGCTTTAAACAGAAATTTCTCTAAACATAAGAGGCTAAACAAAACTGTCATCCAAAAGAGCCAGACAAAATATACTTATTCTAGATGCATTGTCTACAAAGTCTTAAAGCGATCATTCACCCATAAATGTAAATTCTGTCATCATTATTTACTCACCCTAATGTCATTCCAAAACTATGACTTTTGTTTTCTGAAACTTAAACATCACCTATCTCTTTAATATGGTATGCAATTTAGCTTTTTCTCAGGTAATTTTATGTCTCTAAGGACTTGTTCATTTCAAAATTAAGATGTGTCATTTACTCATGCTGTTTCAAACATTGATTTAATTGTCTTCATGAAACACAAAAGATGCTTTCTTTCCCATATGACCTCAGAAAGGGCTCCTTTAAAGTTGTTATGTGTTTGTTTGAATGCATATTGTGGCCTCTTTTCAAAATTTTTAATAATGTCTTCTTTCATGTTTCAAGGAAGAAGAAAATATGTTGCTGGATGGGGAAAAAGTAAGTCATTTATATTGTTACGTGAACTATTCCTTTAAGGATTCAGATATATTTTTTAATCCAAAACAAGACTAAGATTAAGATCTTATTTATTTTTTATTTATTTTTTTCAGTGTATATACATAGATGCATGGGGTTTGTTCCTTAAAAACTTGAAATACATTTTAATTGCAGTGCATACAGAAAATAGCTTTTTGTGCATTATTTTTTATTTTTTTTGCTTGTAATTTTTACTTTTTATTGTTCATTTTCTTATGTTTTTAAATGTAATTATGATTTTTATTTTTTTTTGCTTCACTTACAAAATAAAGAGTCTCTAAATATGTACATTTTCAATTATTTATTTAGCAAATGCTTTTTCCAAAACAATTTGCAGATGAGGAATACAACAAACGTTTCATCTTAAAGGAATAGTTCACCAACAATGGAAATTTGATGAAAATGTGCTCACCCTGAGTAACTTTTTCACTGGAGAAATCAATATTATGGATACAGGAGTTGTATTTTAGCCATAAGCAATGGTTTGGAAGTTAAAGCATCTTAATGATGCATTTGTTTCTTACAAACATGCAGCTTTTCTCTTCAAAAGACATTAACTGATGGACTGGAGTGGTGTGGATTATTTGTGATGATTTGATCAGCTGTTTGGACTTTCATTCTGACGGCACCCATTCACTGCAAAGGATCCATTGGTGATCAAGTGATGGAATTCTACATTTCTCCAAATCTGTTCCCATAAAGATAAAAACTCAGCTACATCTTGGATGACCTGAGGGTGAGAACATTTTCAGCTTATTTTAATTTTTGAGTGAGCTATTCCATGCAGTTTCTTTATTTTTGACCCCAATCAGAACAGCCAGGAATCACCATCACAATGACCTTTCTCCACCACGGAGGCATAAAGCATGGTCCGGACCGAACACATCAAGCAGGAAGGAGTTGTAGCAGCAGCGCACATGTGTTAAATGTGTGTGTCAACTGGACTGGTCCCAGCTGCACAGGGTCATGGCACCAACTCGGATAAGACTCAAACTCCTCCAGGCAATTTGTCCCAGCCTATTGCCATATGCATACTACTCGTTCCCTGGGGTCCGTCCCACATGGTGCCGTCGTGGCATGCGGACTCAGAGGTTGTAGAGGACATGTTGGCTTCTCTGGTCACGCTGATATTTGTGTCGCCTGCTGACAGTTGGCCTCGCACACACACGCACGGTGTCATTGTGTCGGGCCGGAGATGTAGACTGACACGGCTTCACTACGCATCTGGCATCAAGGTGGGTAAGAGAGAATTCAAAGCACCTTCAACAGTCCACACAGTCTGTCCTTCCATGTTAAATGTGGGAGACACTGACTGTGTTCAGAATGAATACTAGCATACTGCTTACTACATACTGCACTAATACAGCCTATTTTTAAGACAATTACAAATGTTTTAAACAGGAGTGTCTTACAGTACATTGTTGCAGGTTGCATGTTTTAAAGGATAAATTAATCTGTATGGCAAAAGGAGATGTTATTTATAAAAGGAGGATTTCTATTTACACATTATACACTGTAATTTTTTTTTTAAGAATATATAAACAAAACAAAGATTACTGAAGTAGGTTTTACAAGAAAATAGTATTTCAGTCTTTTACATCAAAACTTGCATGTCTAAATCAATGCGTTATTTTGTTTCTTTGTAAAATTTACTAGCAAAATTGTGTTTTAAAATTTTGGAAGAAAAAAAATGGTAGGGTTAGAACCATATATTATAATAAAATAAATATTAAAGACTAAATATTGTGAACAACCCTTTAATCTCATTTGTGCATGCAAATATTGCACCATAATTGATTCAATATCTGACTGGACGCATGGATCATGTGATTAACAACATAGCATACTGCTGTATGCATAAAACATTTATTGTTGTCTAATGCATTCTGTTGCACATAGGCCACCTTAAAAAAAGTAGTAGGCTATGCACTATATGTGACCCTGAACCACAAAAGCAGTCTTAAGTAGCACGGGTATATTTGTAGCAATAGCCAAAAATACATTGAATGGGTCAAAATTATAGATTTTTCTTTTATGCTAAAACTCATTAGGATATTAAGTAAAGATCATGTTCCATTAAGATATTTTGTAAATTTCCTACTGTAGATGCATCATATCTTAAGTTTTGGTTAGTAATATGCATTGCTAAGGACTTAATTTGGACAACTTTAAAGGTGATTTTCTCAATATTTCGATTTTTTTTTTTTTTTCACCCTCAAATTCCAGATTTTTAAATGATGTATCTCGGCCAAATATTGTCCTATCCTAACAAACCATACAGCAATGGAGAGCTTATTTATTCAGCTTCAGATGATGCATAAATCTCAGTTTCAAAAATTGACCCTTATAATTGGTTTTGTGGTCCAGGGTCACATATAGTATATGCAGTATGCTGTAGGTTAGCATTTTATCCCAAACACGCATGCACATACTATATTTAAATACATTTGTGCATGCAAATATTAAAACATAACTGATATGATATTAAACTACACAAAGCTAAAGTTACACTTTTTTACACAAATGGATTAAAAATGCAATTCTTATTTTGCATCTTTGCAAATGGATGCACATATTGTATTTAAACTTGTTTGAGCATGCAAAAATTAAAACATAATTGATGCTATATTTAACAAGTAGTATGGGCTATGCAGTATTATACAGTGTATGTTGTGCAGTATGCAGTAGGTTAGTATTGCATCCCATACATGCACCTCTTTAATTTCAGCTAATTTGTGCATGCAAATATTAAAACATAATTAATGCAGTATTTTACTGGACTTCCAAAAGTTAGACAATTTTATGCAAACTTGGATTAAAAATTAAAAATAACTAATTTAGTTTCACATAAGCCACCCTAACAAGTAGTATGCAGTATATGATGTGCAGTATGCAGTGAGTGGTAGGTTAATATTGCATCCCAAACATGCATGCACATACTGTATTTAAACTCGATTTTGCATGTCCATGCTATATTTAAACTTACTTGTGCATGCACATATTATGCAATAACTGACAAGTAGTATGGACTATTCAGTATTATACAATATATGATGTGCAGTATGTAGTAGGTTAGACATTGTGCATACAAATATTAAACCTAATTAATGCATTATATGACTTGACTTCCAAAAACTGTACATTTTCACACCAACATGGATTACAAATGCAAAATATCTTTGCACTAGTATATGCTGTGCAGTAGGTTAGTTCTGCATCCCAAACATGCATTCAGAGCACTTGCAGACTGTGCACAGTGTATATAACACAGCACTACAGTGTATAGTATGCACAGTGTATGCTCTTTCCACACACCTATAAAGAATAGTATCGTATCATGGCATGAAAATCATTAACGGCAATCATAAAACTAGCAGCCAATGCTCTGACCCAGCCGGCTTTGAGTCAGGCTCATGAGGACTGTATGTTACACTGCATTATTTAGCAGGCCTAAACAATACAAAGTGTTTCTTTTTTGTTCTTGTTTTGTTTCTTCCACTTGACATCCCATGGAAAATGCAGAGGCCTTGAGAGCTATAGTGGTTTGTAAGTATAGCGCGAGCTAGTGCTGTCTGGATCAGTCTTTGTGAAAGCAAATGCTCGTACAATACACTCTGTCATCAGCTTTTTCTGCTCAATGTCAAAAGCACTTGTTCAGCCGGCTACTTTTCCACGAATCAAAATTGATTTTGCATGTACCATGCCGTTGCCATAGCGATCACGACAAAAGGAAAGCAGAGTTTTTGATTTGCTTTTTCTGTTTCTAATATAAAAATAAATACCCAGTGGCTGTGCTGCGAGCCTCACATATGTGACGTCTTGCATATATATTGCACGTGTGATGAATCTCCTCGCGGGACATCTGGAAACGTCCGATAGTCCCAGCATCATATTGATTCCTCATTGTTTTCACGTAAACTCTCATGTTATCTCCACAAGCTGCCGCTCTCAATACACCGTGGTTAGTTTCCAGACCGCTATTACTGTATGACAAATATAAACAGGAATTAATTTTCCCCTGCAGACCACTGCTAGATTCAATCACTGATTAGCCAGTCACTTGTTCTCGCCTGCTTTTATTACAATAATGACAAGGGAATTAATTTAGTTTATTGCGTTGATGAGACAAGGAATATTAATTAGACATTTAGAGAACATAACAAGCATGTGTGGACCTATAGTAAATGTTCAGATTGTTTGTTTAAGGTTGGAAATAAAGATTTGGCCTGAAAAATACTTGAATGAAATGACGTTCTTGACCTTCTGCAAAAGAACAAAACATACAGTCTGTCTTCTGATTGACGAGGTCAGAAAAAAATCACAAACCATGTAATGAATTAGTTGTTTGATTCGGTGAAATGACTCACTGAATCAGTCAAAGTGGTTCTTATTTACTGAACCTTAAATAATCCGTTTTGTCAACTCCAAATGGAAACATGCTGCGTTTTGTATGAGTGACCATTCAAAAGTTTGGGGTCTGTAAAATTTGTCCTTTGCTCCCCAAGGCTGCATTTATTTGATCAAAAACACAGTATAAATTGTGAAATATTATTATAAGTTAAAATAGCTGTTTTCTATTTAAATATATATTAAAATGTAATTTATTCCTGTGATCAAAACTGAATTTTCAGCATCATTACTCCAATCTTCAGTGTCACACGATCCTTCAGAAATCATTCTAATTTGCTGATTTACATTAAACATTTATGATTATTATTGTGCTGCTTCATATTTTTGTGGAAACTGATACATTTTATTTTTCAGGATTCACAGATGTATAGAAAGTTTTAAAAGAACAGCATTTATTTAAAAGAGAAATATATTGTAACATTACTGATTTCTTCACTGACACTTTTGATCGATTTAAATCATCCTTGCTGAGCAATTGTATGCATTATTTATTCATGTATAATATTGGAATCATAACTCCAATTCCTTGTGATTCTCATCCCTACAGAAAAGGCAGCATGCAGAGAAATTTCCGTAAGAGTTGTCCAGCACAGGCATTCGTCCAACACTGAGCTGTTGTCTCATCCGTAAGTGACAAAATTCAGATGCTGCGACATGTTGTTTATGTGCTGAGCTGCATGGCAGAGGCAGCAGGGCTTGCCACAAACTTTTGATTTATTAAACAACTCGCCTTGCCACGGTTGCAAATTTCCCTGACATACAAAAAAAACCTGGACTTGTTTTCCTTCCCCCTGGCACGGCGTACCATCCACCGAGCGAAAAATTACAGCAGGATGTAGCAGTGAGGACAAACACGGCGGTATATGAGTGCACGTTTACAGTATATACCTCTACTGCAATATAGATAAAATGATATATAGGTTAAAACCTGGACACGTGGCGACCCAGCACAAATATAGTAAACTGTGTCAACAATGACAGTGGCATATATATATATAATATAATATATATATATATATATTATATATATATATATATATATATATAATAAATATATATAGTATATATATATATTAAATACGTATATGCCCCTAATTATTATTACTATTCTTAACCTCATCTCCGCATATGTAAGATTGTATGAATGAATGACTCTGTGTAGTGTGTGTGTGTTTGTGTGTGTGTGTGAGTGTGTGTTTGTGTGTTGTGTGTGTGTGTGTGTGTGTGTGTGTGTGTGGTGTGTGTGGCACAAAATGTACTAATCTGTGGTCAGAAAGAATTTTTTTGAGAGAAATTATAAAACTTTAATTTATTTTATTAATTAATACTTTTAATGCTTTTTAATATTCACAGGACACATTAAGTGATCAACGTAAAACATTCTATTTTTCATAAATCTATATAATTACAACAATTACAAATAATTTAGCTTGTTTTATTTACATATTCACAAACAGCAGGGAATTTTTTATTGATTTATTAATTATTATATTTACATCTCTTTTAACTATATACTGCTTATAAAATTTAATCGGTTAATTAATATTATGTTAAATATAATCCAATATTAAAGTCTTATATATTCAAAGACTAAAATAATTCAGTGAAATTATATTATTAATTAGTATATTATTACCACTTTATGTATAATTCCTGTGAACTACCAGAGAAAGTCAGCTGCAACACCATTTTCAGTTTTTTGCAAACCCACCCTTGAAAATCAGTGAGCAAAAAAAAAAAAACAAAAACCACAGCCTGCCGGGCTGTTTTTCTAACATCAGTGGGCTTATTAAAGTATATTACAACGGCGAGCGGCTCAGAGGAGTTTGCTGACTGGGACTCGTCCTGCAGGGATCAGGGTCTGACCGGAGATCAGGGTCGTAAGACTCGCTCCTGTTGTGTTTGCTGTTTACTGCGGCTCTGAGCTCTGCTTCTGTTCTCTTGTAAATCACTCCTAACAGAATGAGTACAATCCCACGTGTATGATTAAACACAGAAAGGATCATTTACACACCTGTCACCGCGCAAATCTGCTGAACGGCTTTTATTCTCCAGTAATGTGAGAACTGTGATGCATTTTATTTGTGTACAGCTGAATGTTTATCATTAACTGTGCATCTCCCTAGCAGTGTTATTTTAGTGTCACTGAGATACTATTATATGCCTCTTGGGGAATTTTTTTTTTACAAAAGCTGTCACTGGGGCAGTACCCTTTCAAAAGATAATAATGTATACTTTTAAAGTATTAATATATACCATTTAGAGATAAATAAAGTGCAAATATATACCTTTTAGCTATAGGTTACTGCCCCAGTGACCGCTTTGTTACCTGTTTTTTGAGAGTGTAGGTTTTTTATATTTTCAGTTTTTTAATTTTAAAGTTTTAGTAATTTTGTTTTTGTCATTTTTTTTAGTTATTGTTTTTTAATGTCTGCATAGTTTTTTAATTATATTCTATTTAATTGTAATATTTTTTAGGTTTATTTCTATTTATTTAGACATAACATTAACAGTTTAAGTATGAAATATTTTTTTTCATCCTTTTTTGTTTTCGATTTAGTCATTTTATTTGTTTTATTGTTTTAGTCTCAATTGTGAGATACTTATAAATACAATGAGAGGATTTCTTTATTTACCTAAATAAACCTCTATTTTCATAGAAGTTGCTGTAAATTGCAAAGTTGCTGTAAACAAGTATTCTGTGGTGGAAGCAGAAAAAAATAGCATGTTATTTCAGAATTGCAAGAAAAAAGTTTATATATTGCATATCTGAGAAATAAATCTGAATTGATATACGTGTATATATATATATAAAAATTATTCTGAGTTTTCTTTATATCTCACAATTCTGTTTATATCTCGCAATTCTGAGAAAAACAGTCCTGATTGTGAGATATAATCTCAGAATTGTAAGTAAAAAGACTAAAAAGTCACAATTGCCCTTTTAATTTTTTATTCCATGGCAGAAATGTGCTTCCAAGATTCAGTAAAAGATTCATTTACAGCTGAATGTAGCTGCAGTGTGTACGTGACCAACATCAAGTAGCGTTCTATCGCAAGCTTTTTGCCACTGCATTGTTTTGTATACTGATGATCTGAAATTTGTGTCACTTCCAGGCTTTCCTTCAGACATAAAGCTAATGCCGCAAGGCAGGAGAGGAGCGAGAGCCACCTGTCACAGCACCCGAGGGCCCCAACAGCCCCTGATCGGGCCCTCAGGAGCCCCGCAGCAGCCCCATCAGGTGCAGGTAAAGTGGCGTGAAGTGTTTATGTTTTCCTGCTGATCAGCCGGCTCACGTTTGTGGCATTTTGCTTATCAAGGGCTCTGGCACCTTGCGTTTCCAGCTCACTGCAGCTGAAGACAGGCGAGGAAATACGCACAGAGTGGGAAGAGTTATCACCCAATGAATGCTGAAGGAGAAAGGCCAGATAGATTGCTGATGTCACTTCTTTTTCATTTATTTACCCTGGGCCCTTATCAGACTCGCCATGCTAACACGGGCGTCCAAATACGACAACGTCACAATTAGAATCAGGAAGGGCTCTTGTAATGGGCAAAGAGAAATCAGCAAAACGGGCGTCAGGACACAAACGTGCTCAAAGACACGCTCAACTCGTCTAATAATCACCCGAGACGCGATTTACTGCTGCTAGATGGCGTCTTCAAGAAGCATTCGAGAATGATGTCTCATTGTGAAATAATCTGAAACTGAAATTTAATGAAATATAGATTATATGTCATTATCTACCCAGGGCGCTTGTGCATATTTCATTTATTGGATTGGATTGCAGCAAAATGCACGAATGATGCTATTAAACAACTTGTTACTGATCAAAAATACAATTTAACAGCAAATTATGTGTTTTTGAATGTAGAATCAATTTGTAAGGCAAATTAAATCTCTGGGTTGTTTCCCGCAGTGCCAGAACACCAGATTTTGGTTTCTTGTATATTCATGCTCTTCTTGGTACTAAAAAAAACTTAGAACAGACGTCTGGTACAACATACTTCACTGATTACCTGCTAACAAAAAGTTTGCCTTTAAATAGACCCAAAAGGGGAACATGGGTTTCTTGTTTGATTTTCTGTGGCTGTAGTGGAGAGATTTTCTCTTAAAAAACATTATTGCTCAGAGATTCTTCGTTTATGGCTCAGGAGCCGTAATCAGCTACTATGTTTAATGCATGTATATATTGTATTTTATTCTATTTTTTATTTACTATGCACTGTATATTATTTATTTATTTACCTTTTTAATTTTAACTTTTATTTCATAATATACATATAAAATTAAATTATTGAAAAGTCAATTAGCTAATAGGCTAATAACGTTTTTATATCAAAATAAATGTAGTTATGCAATTAATAATAATAATAATAATTGAGGCTTGTTTCACTATGTTTTTCATGCATATACAATATAATTAATTCTATATATATATATATTAATTATATATATATACAGTGGGTACGGAAAGTATTCAGACCCCTTAAATTTTTCACTCTTTGTTATCTTGCAGCCATTTGCTAAAATCATTTAAGTAATTTTTTTTCCTCATTAATGTCCGGGGTTTAGGGTAGAGGATGGATCGAGAACTCAGTATTGCATAAGAAAATGGGTTTCTTTCATTCACATAAAAAACAAAACAAACACAGAAACTACCCCGTGGGGAAAAACAGGCTGGCAAGGGAAGGCAAGGCAAGGCAGGATCTGGACACGACACATCCAGGGAGAGATGAAGACGAACTGACGCAGGATTGCAAACACAAGGAGAATAAATGGAGCAAATGAGGGTAACGAGGGAGCACATGTGGGGCAAATAACTAATAATCAGGTAACAAGATGGGAGGGGTCAAGACAGTTGACATGAGCACATGGCACACCGAATAAAAGACAAAAAGCCATGTGCTCACACGAAACAAAAACACAAGTACATGACCAGCAAAACAATCACTAGCCATGTGCTTGAACAAAACAAGACACGGACACGCAGCTAATGAGAAAACTCATATGCCGCGTGTTCACTCAAGACAACAAGACAAGCACGCGGCTGAATACAAACCGCGTGCTTCACAAAACACAATACACTTGGACAGAAGAGCGCACGGCCGGGCGATCTCGAGACCGCACGCTCCCACAACAGTCAGAACATGGAGCGCGAGTGTCCGGATCCCGACACGAAACCGAAACTCAAGACGTGAGTGCCGGGATCTGAACACCACGCTTCAACATGAAACAGTACACGCAGACAAGAGCGCACGGCTCAAGCACTCTAGAAGCCGGATGCTCACATGAAAACAATGACATGATGCGAGTGTCAGGGCTCTGTCACAAAACCATGAAATACACTAGACCGAAGTGACAGAACCCTGCATTAATGTCACACAGCACCCCATATTGACAGAAAAAACACAGAATTGTTGACATTTTTGCAGATTATTAAAAAAGAAAAACTGAAATAAATATCACATGGTCCTAAGTATTCAAACCCTTTGCTCAGTATTTAGTAGAAGCACCCTTTTGATCTAATAGAGCCATGAGTCTTTTTGGGAAAGATTGCAAACAAGTTTTTCACACCCTGGATTTGGGGATCCTCTGCCATTCCTCCTGCAGATCCTCTCCAGTTCTGTCAGGTTGGATGTAAACGTTGGTGGACAGCAATTTTTATGTCTCTCCAGAGATGCTCAGTTGGGTTTAAGTTAGGGCTCTGGCTGGGCCATTCAAGAAAAGTCACAGAGTTTTTGTGAAGCCACTCCTTCGTTATTTTAGTTATTTTTGTGTGCTTAGGGTCATTGTCTTGTTGAAGGTAAACCTTCGGCCCAGTCTAGGTCCCCTGAGCACTCTGGCGAAGGTTTTCATCCAGGATATCCCTGTATTTGGCCGCATTCATCTTTCCCTCGATTGCAACCAGTCGTTCTGTGGGGGAATACCCTATACAGACTGCCAAACACCCCCACAGCATGATGCTGCTACCACCATGCTTCGCTGTTGGTACTGTATTGGACAGGTGATGAGCAGTGCCCTTTTTTTCTCCACACATACCGCTTAGAATTAGGCCAAAAAGTTCTATCTTGGTCTCATCAGACCAGAGAATCGTATTTCTCACCATCTCACAACTCCATGCGGGCTTTCTTGTGTCTTGCACTGAGGAGAGGCTTCTGTCGGGCCACTTTGCCATAAAGCCCTGACTGGTGGAGGTGCTGCAGTGATGGTTGACTTTCTACATTTTTCTCCCATCTCCCGACTGCATCTCGGGAGCTCAGCCACAGTGAATCTTTGGGTTCTTCTTTTACCTCTCTCACCAAGGCTCTTCTCACCCGATAGCTCAGTTTGGCCGGACGGCCATTTCTAGGAAGGGTTCTGGTCGTCCCAACCGTCTTCCATTTAAGGATTATGGAGGCCACTGTTCTCTTAGGAGCCTTAAGTGCAGCAGAAATTTTTTTTTTTGTAACCTTGGCCAGATCTGTCCCTTGCCACAATTCTGTCTCTGAGCTCTTCAGGCAGTTTCTTTGACCTCATGATTCTCATTTGCTCTGCCATGCACTGTGAGCTGTAAGGTCTTATATAGACAGGTGTGTGGCTTACCTAATCAAGTCCAATCAGTATAATCAAAAACAGCTGGACTCAAATGAAGGTGTAGAACCATCATCAGATGATCAGAGAATGGACAGCAACCTGGTTTAATATATGAGTGTCCACAGCAAAGGGTCCTGAATACTTAGGACCTGTGATATTTCAGTTTTTCTTTTTTAATAAATCTGCAAAAATGTCACCAATTCTGTGTTTTTCTGTCCATAGGGGGTGCCGTGTGTACATTACTGAGGAAAAAAAAATTAACTTAAATGATTTTAGCAAATTGCTGCAATATAAAAAAGAGTGAAAAATTTAAGGGTGTCTGAAGACTTTTCCGGCCCCACTGTATATATATATATATATCTTGGTGTGGTGTTGTGTGTGTGGTACTATTTTTATTTACTGACCTCAAATTGTGAAACTCCTGTATTAAATAAATGCAATGCACACAGACTGCCGTAGTTTAGTCTTTGGTTCTTTTAATTGTGATGATTTTTGATGATTTTGGCTCACATTTAACAAATCCCACCAATTCACTATCTCAACCAATTAAAATAGGGTGACATGCCAATCATCTAATCAACTCAAAACACTGCAAAGGTTTCCTGAGCCTTCATAATGGTCTCTCAGTTTGGTTCACTAGGCTACACAATCATGGGGAAGGCTGCTGATCTGACAGTTGTCTAGAAGACAATCATTGACACTCTTCACAAGGAGGGTAAGCCACAAACATTCATTGCCAAAGAAGCTGGCTGTTCACATAGTGCTGTATCCAAGCATGTTAACAGATAGTTGAGTGGAAGGAAAAAGTGTGGAGAAAAAGATGCTCAACCAACCGAGAGAACCGCAGCTTTTTGAGGATTGTCAAGCAAAATCGATTCAGAAATTTGAGTGAACTTCACAAGGAACGGACTGAAGCTGGGGTCAAGGCATCAAGAAGCCACCACACACAGACGTGTCAAGAATTTGGCTACAGTTGTCGTATTCCTCTTGTTAAGACACTCCTGAACTACAGACAACGTCAGAGGCGTCTTAACTGGGATAAGGAGAAGAAGAACTGGACTGTTGCCCAGTGGTCCAAAGTCCTCTTTTCATATGAGAGCAAGTTTTGTATTTCATTTTTGAAACCAAGGTCCTAGAGTCTGGAGGGAGGGTGGAGAAGTTCATAGCCCAAGTTGCTTGAATTCCAGTGTTTAAGTTTCCACAGTCCTGTGATGATTTGGGGTGTCATCTGCTGGTGTTGGTCCATTGTGTTTTTTTGAAAACCAACGTCACTGCACCCCGTTTACCAAGAAATTTTTGGAGCACTTCATGCTTCCTTCTGATGACAAGCTTTTTGAAGATGCTGATTTCATATTCCAGAAGGATTTGGCACCTGTCCACACTGCCAAAAGTACCAAAAGTTTTCCATGGTGTTGGTGTGCTTGACTGGCGGAGCAAACTCACCAGACCTGAACCCCATATAGAATCTATGGGGTATTGTCAAGAGGAAAATTGAGAAACAAGAGACCAAAAAATTCAGATGAGCTGAAGGCCGCTGTCAAAGAAATCTGGGCTTCCATACCATCTCAGCAGTGCTACAAACTGATCACCTTCATGCCACGCCTAATTGAGGCAGTAATTAATGCAAAAGGATCCCCTACCAAGTATTGAGTACATTTACAGTAAATGAACATACTTTCAGAAGGCCAACAATTCACTAAAAATGTATTTTTTTTTTTTGGTCTTGTGAAGTTTTCTAATTTGTTGAGATAGTGAATTGTGGGTTTTTTGTTAAATGTGAGCCAAAATAATCACAATTAAAAGAACCAAAGATTTTTCAGTCTGTGTGCATTGAATTTATTTAATACATGAGTTTCACAATTTGAGTTGAATTACTGAAATAAATGAACTTTTCCACGACATTCTAATTTATTGAGATGCACCTGTATATACAGTATATTCCATAAAACTAACATTTAATAAATTAATAATAACAATGTTTTTTTTTAATAATAGTACATTTTTATTTTAAATGGCCTTACAAAAGTGGCCTTACATTTTTTGTTTGATTTTCTGTGGATAGTGGTAAGATTTTTTCTTTAAAATAAGAGTATTTTCTTTCCCAGAGGAAATTGTTATTGCTCAGAGGTTGCTCGTTTACTATGTGTTTCATGCATGTATCAACATTTCTCCTAAAATTAATTTGGAAACTAAAATAGACAAAAAAATAATGTGGCTAGCAACTCAGATTCTTATCGAGATCTCTTCTGAACCTCATGAGATTTCTCTACACAGAAGCTCCTGAAAGTCTAAATTTGCCGTTCATTTAATCCGATTTGTGTAACTAGGAATTTCTTTGAGATTTCATTTGTGATATTCTCTCCTTCAGGCTGTTCATATATGTAGATTCAAACCAACAGTCTGCTTATGAATGCATATGAAACGGTGTGAATACTTTTCCAGTGGAATATTGCGTGCCAATTAAGTGCTATATCCGGATGTGAGTGGAATGACTCATTAGTTCAGCTTAAAACAGTCTTATTCATGGAGTGTCAGAGCAGAATGGAAGCAGATATATTTGCAAATTGCTCATTCCCCAGAATTGTGTGATATGCATTGGCTCCGCATGCTTTTCCAGAGATAATGATACATACGTGCATATCCATGGACTAAGGCCTTTTTCTGCCGCGGCGGAGCTCTTCTCTATTCCGCTGACCAAGCGTCTAATGCATATCGTTATTCGAGCTCATTGGCCGGCTCTAACAACTATGAAAATGCCTTTTTGGCCGTCAAAATCTTCAAAGGTCTCTCGTGTGCCAAAGCCACCTTCCTCTCTCCAGACAGTATTCAGATGTGACCTGTGAGCGGCATGCATAAATCTCAGCTGGAAATCTGCACAGGAGGGAACGCTCTGCACAGCACAGCCTCCTCTTTGTGAGGGCTCTCAGTAGTTAGCGTGTCTAGATTTAGAAGTCTATTTGTTTGCTCAATTAGGTTGGCATGAAGTATTTCCATGGTTCTCTTGATTTCATTTACCCTAATTACCGTCCAGCGACAGACTCAGGGAAGCTTGAAATATCAAGGCCACGGTAAACTAAACAAATGAGCTGATTAATGGGAACTGTATGAATGAGTTATTCGGCCTGTTATTCAGTTCTCGTGGGCAGTCGTTAATAAGGAATGTTTCTTGGACTGTGAGGGTGGATCTCATTGAAACTCATTGCCCGGGTAACATTTCACCTGAAAATCAAAAGGAAAAATTAAAAAATTTGCATTTTGCACTTAGTAAATGGAGCATGCAACATTTTAGGCTGTTAGTATTTTCTTGTGCGTTATATATACATGTGATCATTTAGCAGACACTTTTATCAAATGAGGACAATAGAAGCATATATTAAACATGATTAATTATATTTATATTTTCTATTAAAAATTCATAAATTATTGGTTTATTTTTTTTTTTTTCTGCAGTGTACAAAAATGCAACCCTTTGTATGCTTGTGTGTGTGTGTGTGGTGTGTGTGTGTGTGTGTGTGTGGTGTGTGTGTGTGTGTGTGGGGTGTGTGTGTGTGTAAACATATATTTTTTCATATCTCGTGTGTGTGATTATACACAATCTTAATGAATCAATAATTTATTTATAAAATGCTTAATAGGTAAGAATGTATTTATTTTTTATTTATTCATTGCTACATTTCAACTGTTTTTTGTAGCCCACAAACCTGTAATAACGCTATCATTATATTTATGTAATTGTATTTTTAATTGAATTTTCCTGCTGAAGACCAGCTGAACACATTTCTTCTCAAGCCCCACCCTCAGTGAAATATGATTGGTCTACAATAATGCTTCATATCAGGCATGTTCTGAATGAAATATTCTAAAAAAATAATAATAATAATTTTTAAATGGCATGTCATTAGGGAAATGTGCTTAATTATCAAAAATTATTATTTATTAAGAAAATTAAGTGTGTCATTTCTGTTTCCAAACAGGTTTCCTAAAGGCCTGCGATTGATCAGAGAAAGAAACAAATAATGCAAGAAAGTGTTTAATCACACTTATTTTCAGTTTGCATTTCTGGCTTCATCTTGTTGCTGCATCGCCGGAGGAAAATAAGGAAGCCGTGAAAAGGTTGATTCAGCATTTCTAAAGAAGCAATGTTTTCTGGGGAGGCGGCCAAGCTCTGAATGGAAGTCACTTCTTGTTTGTCACTGTTTGCTTGTGAAATATTGACAAGGTGAAAGATTGAAACCCTTTCGTTCCCTCTTCCTCTCACGAAATGAAAAGAAAATAGTTGATCTTCAGCAAATATGACTTATGACTGCAGACCGTCAGACAGGCCATCAATCATTGATCAAACCAAACACTTTTAAACTCACAGAGGATGTTTTGTTGAGTGTTGTTAACTTTTCATCTCTCTGTCTTGACTGCTGGCAACATTCAAAGCACCTTCACAGTTCGAAGGAATATTTGGCGCTGGTCTGTAAACGCGCTGCGATCAGTGGTGGAGGTAACGAATTACAACTACTCACGTTACTGTAATTAAGTAGTTTTTTCAGGTAATTGTACTTTTTTGAGTATATTTTTAAAGCTGTACTTTGACTTGTACTTAAGTACAAATTAAGCAAAATAATCTACTTCATAACTTTTAAATCATAGTTCGTTACTGAGTACGCCCACAATTTGAATTAACATTCAAACCTTTGACGGCACTTCAGTAGCCAATAAAGATATCCGAATGTAAACAGACCAATAAAAGCCCTGATATCTGAAACCTGGGGGGTGGGGGGGGGGGAGGGGGGGGGGGGGGGGGGGGCGGGAAAAGCCGCCGGTATTACGAGATTTTCGGTTTCCGAGATTTTCAGTTTCAGTGGGCGGAGCATACTTGAGTATTCATGATTTTTCCCGTCCCGGACAATGCTCTTGGATCAAGTGGAACTTGAGAATTTCAGTTGCAGAATCAGAATCAGAATCAGAATGAGCTTTATTGCCAGGTATGTTTACACATACGAGGAATTTGTTTTCGTGACAGAAGCTTCCACAGTGTAACAGAATGACAGTGACAGAACAAAAAACACAAATAGAACAAGTAAATAAGGAATAAAAATATATAAATTGACAGTTGTATGTGCAGGTATATTACAATAGACAGTTTTTGTATTTACAGGTACTGTATATTATGTGCAAACGGTTCACGCTCCTTGTATCTCAGCAGGTTTAATGGAATATATATTTTTAAAAAAGGTAAATATATTTAAAGTGTTGCAAAAACTACATTTGTTTATCATTTCGTAACAGTTTATAATGTTTTTATTAGTTTACAGTGCACGTTTTGTGCAGTCGTCCCTGACTGAATGATTGCAGGCATTCTTTGTGTTGTACTCTGTATTTGGTTATGTCTACTGCACACAATGCGACACTATCTCCCTCAGCTCGTGGTTCCTGTCTCTAAGTAGCCTATACATTGATTTCAGTTCTTTGTGCTCTTCATTTGTAGCTTGTGATGCTTTAAAATGGTGTTTGTTATTAGTTGTTATCATTTGTTGAATACATCACTGCCTGCGACAAATTAAATAAACCTATAAACGTATCTGTGGACATTATTTTCTTTTTTTGTACTGGTGTGATGATCCATGTCTTGACTTACCCCATTCAACATTCTCCATGCTGTCTGGTTGTGAATTGTCTGCTGTCAGGTTGTAAACTATCATACAATCATACATTGTTTTTTTCATATTTCCAATGTAAAATAGTTAAACATTTTTACAAACAAATGTAAATTTACAAATTAAGATTATCACAAGGTTTAAGGTTCCATTTGCACAGTGAAACCAAAAATCCCAGAACACCTGGATGATTACAGCTACACAGGTTTCCAATAGTTGCGCAGATCCAACTACCATTTCAATTATATATTTGTTATGCTCTTCTGTTACCTTTTAAGTTTTAAAACTGTCATCTTCTAGCAATGAATGAAATAACATATTCATATGGTTCTTTGTGGAACCAAAAATGTTCTTCTATGGCATCGCTTGAAGAACCTTTTGAAGCACCTTTATTTTTAAGAGTGTACACTGATGTTATCTGTGGGTGTTCAGTCGGTTCTTTTTCTGCCCAGTGTTGCCCTGTACCTGGATGATTACCCATGATCATTGTAAAAAGTGCATTGTCTAATTGTTGATGTGCACAACAAGCACTCATGCAACATTATTTATAGGCTAAGTCATAAAGTTTCACAAACATATATATACTCTTAATTATGGTTATATAATAATATACCTAAATGTTCCCCTTCTGGTGGAATTACCTGCCCAACTCAATCCGAGCAGCTTAGTCCTTAGCCATCTTCAAGAAACAGCTAAAAACACATCTCTTCCATCTTTTTTTTGACCCTCTAACTCTAGCACTCTATTGTAATTCTATTTTATCTATTTGTTGACTTGACCCTCTAACACTTGCACTCTCTATTCGTTTTCCAACTGCTTGTTTTCTTTTAAAAAAAGGCCTCTAACACTAGCTTTCTCTATTCTATCTACTTGTTTTCTTTTTGTTATGTGTATGTATGTGTAAAGCGTCTGCTAAATGACTACATAAATAAAAAGGGCCTCTAAATATAAAAAATAAAGTGGAATAAAGATTGGATTGTGGCCTTGATTAGCTTTTGATAAGATGTTGGTAAAATGTGTGTTGGTATGAATGTTGTGAGACAGTGGCATTTTGTTTTTAAAAATATGAATTCAGTAGTGATTCACACTCAAAATCCAGGAAAATGGTAGTCATGGAGGATGCTATTAATAAAGTAAAATTTTCCTGAATTTTAAGATCAGAACACTATTGAATCCTTGTTACAAACTAAAAAGATTTATGCACCAAAACAAGACAACGAGTGTGATGTTGACGTCCTTGTAGAATGTGCTGTATAAAAATATGACATAATAAAGCTAAAACACCAAGTCTTTTTAAATTGATTCTGGCATTTGTTACAGCCATTACAGTTAAAGTTTGGATTCATGATGTTTTGTGTGTGTTAAGAATTTGTATTTTTGTTCTTCCATGATGCATTCATTTAATAAAAATGACAGTAAAGACATTTATGATGTAAAAAAAAGATTTCTACTTCAAATAAATGCTGTTCTTCTAACTTTCCATTCATCAATGAATCCTGTCGCTGTAATGTTTCGCACACTTTATTAAGCAGTACAACCATTTTCAACTGTGATAATAGCAGAAATTGTTTCTTGAGCAGCAAGTCAGCATAATAAAATGATTTCTGAAGGATCATGTGACACTGAAGAGGAGAAGTTGAGATCTGACATCACAGGGGGAAAAAAACTTTATTTTAAATTGTACAATTATTTCACAGTGTTAATGTTTTTTAATATTTTTAATCTGATGCAGTTGGTGAACATGAACAAAGAACCTTACTAATACAAATCCTTAGAACAGCATTGTATATATAATACCAAAACAAGCACTCTTATGAACATTTGTTAATAAAATTATTTTTTAACATGAAATTAGTTTCTTATTCCGTTCCATAAAATGCAGTGAAGTATTTGTTTCCTCATTGACAGTGTACCAAATGTAGGCTACTTACATACATTTTTGTTTAAACCAAAATGTTACTTATTAAAGGAACACTTTCATGCTTGTGTGTGTGGTCTTGGATTCCTACTCATTTGGTAAATACAGCTTAAGCCTAAAAGTTTAAGAACAATCACACCAGGATAGATGAAAAATGATTAGTCCACAAATACAATTTTTTATTTTTTTTTTGTTTATTTCAGCTGTTGTACTCAAATGATAACAACTAACAACAGACATAGATTTAAAGCATTGCAAGCTACAGCACAACGAACTGAAATCAAAGTAAGTTAAGTGTGAAATTCTCAGTTCCACGCGCATGTCCGGGAAACTCATGAATATTCATGTATGCTCCGCCCACTGAAACCGAAAATCTCAGAAACAGAAAATCTCGTAACACCGGTCGCGGCGCCGGTGAAGACTTAAGAGCTGATCAGACCGCTGGGGGCTCATCGTGATTTATGGACTCAAAGTTTGGAGAAAGCTACATGGTAGTGTTATCATAAATATCTATATTTTGATACCGATACTGTAATATCTGACACGGTTCCATTACTCATTTTCCACAGTATCTACCGAATATACACCGATACAAGCTGCGTCTCTCTTTCCTCTTCAACAGTGTGTCCGCATAATATTAATAATTCCTGTGCAAATGTGGCAAGTGCTTAATTTAACATGGAAAAGCCCCACCGCTAACTATAAAGATAACGATAATGATATAGTTCTAAAAATCGTTCTCAGTGTTAAAGAATAGCTGAGTCCACACCACAGCTATAACGATACTGAGGAATGATATCGTTGGAATCACTTTCAAAAAGATTTTTCTCCAGCTGATGAACGATAAAAAATTGACAGCCAATCAGAATCCATCCTGCTGTAACAAGCTCGAGAATCTAAAGCGGCAGACACATGTGCGCTTAGAATAAACAGACGATATTGTTCGCTGGTGTGGACGCTAATATCGTTATCGTTATAGTTATCGTTCTTGGTGTGAATGAGCCGGGGCTGAATACAGTCATGTAATCGCAGAAAACTGAATGCGAGCTCTCAAATAGGCCTAATTGATACAAATGAGCTGCCTGTCCTCTCACTCGGTCACGACCAGTGTTGGGGTAACTCATTACAAGTAATGCGAGTTACGTAATCAGATAACTTTTTTCAAGTAACTAGTAAAGTAACGCATTACTTTTTTAATTTACAAGAAAGTATCAGAATGAGTTTTTATCTGAGTTACTTTTTCAAAAAAGTAATGCCAGTTACTTTGTTTTCCCATTTATTGACTGACAAGTCTCCTGCCCCCATATTAGGAGAAATCAGGAGTGCAGAGGAGTTGTGTGAACATGATGCTACTGTAGTTCTAGAACAAATGTGAATGTGCATTAATTCATTCCACTCACAAAAAACTGATTTAGTATTCATCAAAATGAATTAAAACAGTGAAATGCAAACTCAGAATATGACGCAAACCTGCAATAATTCAATGTTAAATAACACAAATGTATCTAATCCCATTTTATTAACCAATGTCTTTGCTGCTGACCTTTGATGATCCAGTTCAACCATACTAATATGCAAAAATGACTTTAGATAAACTAACCATTGTGATTTGTTTTTTTACTGCTAAAGAGTGTTTCTTCTCCTGCGTTCTACTGTACATACGTGAATTTACTGTTTGTTTCAGCCTGAGGTTTATTCATTACACTTTTTGGTGTGAAAGGGCTTATTTATGTATTTGCTATAAATAGAACTTATATTAAAAACAATCAACCCCTGCTCATATTTAAAAAGTAACGCAAAAGTAACACAAAAGTAATGTAACACATTACTTTTCCATAAAAGGTAACTAAGTAACGTAATTAGTTACTTTTTTTATTGAGTAACGCAATATTGTAATATATTACTTTTTAAAGTAACTTTCCCCAACACTTCGCACGACATGCTTGTGGCGCATTCAGACTGTGTGCAATCGCAATCTCTCCGTGCTTTTAAAATATAAATTATTTTTCTTTGCTCCTGGATTAAACTTTGTCGAAAGTTATCAACCATTCAGAATAGATCCACGCCTGACCGATGAAAATCCTACTGAAAATTGTATTGGCTGTAAGTGAAATGCACCAGAAAGTCTTTCAACAATCAAAGATGGAACTTTAATTTCTTTTCAATGTAAGTTTATGCTAGAAATGTTTTGGAATGGGATATTTGTTATTGGAATTAGTGGTTCAGTAGTAGAGCATTGCGTTAGCAGCGCAAAAGGTCATGGGTTCAATTCCCGGGGAACACACATACTGATAAAAAATGTATAGCCTTAATGCACTGGTAGTTTCTTTGGATAAAAGTGTCTGCTAATGCGGACATTTATATTTTATTTAATTATGTCTGAGTTTGTACATATAAATATCCGTAGATCAATTCTAACTGCATCACTACATGGTTACAAACCCAATTCCAAAAAAGTTGGGACACTGTACAAATTGTGAGTAAAAAAGGAATGGAATAATTTACAAATCTCATAAACTTATATTTTATTCACAATAGAATATAGATAACATATCAAATGTTGAAAGTGAGACATTTTGAAATGTCATGCCAAATATTGGCTCATTTTGGATTTCATGAGAGCTACACATTCCAAAAAAAGTTGGGACAGGTAGCAATAAGAGGCCGAAAAGTTAAATGTACATATAAAGAACAGCTGGAGGACCAATTTGCAACTTATTAGGTCAATTGGCAACATGATTGGGTATAAAAAGAGCCTCTCAGAGTGGCAGTGTCTCTCAGAAGTCAAGATGGGCAGAGGATCACCAATTCCCCCAATGCTGCGGCGAAAAATAGTGGAGCAATATCAGAAAGGAGTTACTCAGAGAAAAATTGCAAAGAGTTTGAAGTTATCATCATCTACAGTGCATAATATCATCCAAAGATTCAGAGAATCTGGAACTATCTCTGTGCGTAAGGGTCAAGGCCGTAAAACCATACTCTCTGCCCGTTATCTTCGGGCCCTTAGACGGCACTGCATCACGTACAGGAATGCTACTGTAATGGAAATCACAACATGGGCTCAGGAATACTTCCAGAAAACATTGTCGGTGAACACAATCCACCGTGCCATTCGCTGTTGCCGGCTAAAACTCTATAGGTCAAAAAAGAAGCCATATCTAAACATGATCCAGAAGCGCAGGCATTTTCTCTGGGCCAAGGCTCATTTAAAATGGACTGTGGAAAACTGTTCTGTGGTCACACAAATCAAAATTTGAAGTTCTTTTTGGAAAACTGGGACGCCATGTCATCCGGACTAAAGAGGACAAGGACAACCCAAGTTGTTATCAGCGCTCAGTTCAGAAGCCTGCATCTCTGATGGTATGGGGTTGCATGAGTGCGTGTGGCATGGGCAGCTTACACATCTGGAAAGGCACCATCAATGCTGAAAGGTATATCCAAGTTCTAGAACAACATATGCTCCCATCCAGACGTCGTCTCTTTCAGGGAAGACCTTGCATTTTCCAACATGACAATGCCAGACCACATACTGCATCAATTACAACATCATGGCTGCGTAGAAGAAGGATCCGGGTACTGAAATGGCCAGCCTGCAGTCCAGATCTTTCACCCATAGAAAACATTTGGCGCATCATAAAGAGGAAGATGCGACAAAGAAGACTAAGACAGTTGAGCAACTATAAGCCTGTAGTAGACAAGAATGGGACAACATTCCTATTCCTAAACTTGAGCAACTTGTCTCCTCAGTCCCCAGACGTTTGCAGACTGTTATAAAAAGAAGAGGGGATGCCACACAGTGGTAAACATGGCCTTGTCCCAACTTTTTTGAGATGTGTTGATTCCATGAAATTTAAAATCAACTTATTTAAAATTATACATTTTCTCAGTTTAAAAATTTGATCTGTCATCTATGTTGTATTCTGAATAAAATATTGAAATTTGAAACTTCCACATCATTGCATTTTGTTTTTATTCACAATTTGTACAGTGTTCCGACTTTTTTGGAATCGGGTTTGTACATTCAAAGCCATCTGATGTTCCTTTTATCTAAATAAATAGGCCTAACATACTGATTATGGCTCTTAAATAACTGCTTCTAAAAATTCAGTGTTGTCATATTTTGAATACCTCAAACTGAATTGAGGTCATTTGTTTTATAATTTTATTACTGACTGTGTACTTGTCTTTTTTTTTGTAAATTCAATTCATTTTGAAATCAAGCTTCCTTGTGCTGTAAACCTTTGCAACAAAGTTACCCTATTTTAAAGACACAAATACATAGAATGAGTAAATGTTTAAGATTGAGATTTTTGTAATGTTAATTGATCAATATTTATATGTATGTATGTAAATAAAAGCCTATATTGAAATCTGTTCATCATATAAAGCGAATGTATCTTTTTAGAAGACTTGGATTAAACCAATTTCAAAGCTTGAAATAATGATTGGGCCTTAAAATGGATGTAGCTTTTTTTTTTTTTTTTTTTTTTTTTTTTAGTAAATATCTATCTGGCATTATACAGTATGTGGTAGTTTTGCCAATGGTATTGAAAATGATTAGTCATCATGAAATCAAAAATTACCCTACTTACTTTTTTTTAGTGCACATTACTAGTCTTGTGGTGAACAACTGAACTGTGCAAGTCAATACACTGGAAAAAAGTTGTCGCTTCCGCTCTTAGAGAGAATCCTCTTAAGTATGACGTAAGGACTGCTGTTTCCGGGTCCATGCCTCTACTTATTTCACTTGAGAATACTATCTCAACAGCCATTTATGAGCACTATTTAATTAATATTACATATTTAAGCGAAGCATTTAAAAATTTGCTGTGTAAACTACAGTCTCCGTGCTCACAGTGTCTCAGACACTAATATTTTAGCTGAATCACTGTCTGGCCATTTGGGATTTCAGTATTTATTAAAAGTTAGTGGTCTAATTTTTCAAGTTATTACACGACATCGTGCGTTGTACAGTTGTTGTGTTCTTTGTGCTTCGGCCCAGAGCGTTAGGACCCAGAAGCAGTGAAGCATGATGTCAGACATAAGCAGATATTCTTAACTATTATCCAACCGTGAATCTGCTATGAGCAAGAGGTGGAGTGGAGGTGCACCACAATAAAACCCGCCCTTTATTCAATATTCCGTTTCACTTGGAAATACATCACAACACTGAAGTCAGTTGCAGCTTCCGGTTCACGGGTACTTTACTATTGATATTTTTCAAGGTTTTGAAGTTAGAAATTCCTGTATCATGGCCACTAATTCACGTACTTTGTCAATAGGATAAAAGTGGGTTTTGTTTAAAGTAGCTATTATCCACATAGTTCCCTTTCAGTCGGTC
>JADLZN010004946.1:638659-681780 GCA_018155175.1 Sinocyclocheilus anophthalmus
CACATTCAACCAACATTTTCTTCCCACAAGTAGAATATCCAAATTTTAGCGTAACAAAGTTACATATGCCCACCATGAAGAAACATGCAGCCATCCTCACAATAGGTAGAACACCTGACACTAAGTTAAGATACATGACACTCTAGCTGCACATGACATCCTAGCTCAAAAGTAGTTGTAAGCCATGCTAGGAAAACCCACAGCAGCTTTGTTTTTGTTTGTTCTTCTTTTACCTATCCTTTCCTTCCCCTCTTTCCTTAGTAGGTGAAACACCTAGACACCCTGCAAGGGTCAAAGGTCTGATATTAGGATTGACTCACCACACCTAATATCCGCCAGTCATTCTAAACCGAATGGAAGCCAGAGAGCTCCATGCACGATAGGTCAATTCATTTCATTGCAAATTATGTTACTAGAAAATTAACGGTAAACGTTTTAAATTAAGACAACCTAGAAGAACCAAACAAAGTTATCCGCAAAATTTGATTGACGAATCAACGTACGGAACCAAATTAGAACAATTTCCAGATTGAACTAAAACATATTCAATTTACTAAACTATGTTGACTAATTGAACTTTACCACCTGTACCTAAATAACCTGATGCCTGCACCAGTACAGTAGCTGTCATGGAGGTGTCTTGTTGTTTGCTGTGTTTGTCTGCTTCTTCTGCCTTTGTTTCTCCAGCACTCGCCGACGTCTTCAGCTCAACACACCGCCGATCGAAGGGGGGGGGGGGTGAGGTATCAGACCGATCAACATGTAAGATTTGATAAAGAACAGTTGAAACACGAGGAGCCGAATTCCACAGAAGCCCAAGACACAGGATGTCGTAAATCAGATCCTGGCGCCACAAGCCTTAACCAACCAGCATTGTCAATTTTGGGGCAAGTAATTAAGATTAATGGTCAAAAGAGATGC
Source organism: Sinocyclocheilus anophthalmus (assembly GCA_018155175.1). Lineage (NCBI taxonomy): Eukaryota > Metazoa > Chordata > Actinopteri > Cypriniformes > Cyprinidae > Sinocyclocheilus > Sinocyclocheilus anophthalmus. The sequence goes on from JADLZN010004946.1 coordinate 639,581, forward strand.
ACGGCGTGACCATCACATGGTAACCAGTGATAGCAATCACAAGCTCTTTGGATTGACTTCCCCCACCTAGGAGACAAAGACCAGACTGAGATTCCTTATGAGACCTTTTAATCTCTGGTCTTCACAGAATATGTCCTCATCGACAGAATGCTACAGAAACTACCTTTCCATGTATATATGCACCTAAAAGGACTTATGAGCAACTAATCATTTCTATGCATAACTCCATATTATGTATGTAACCCACACGTCTGACTATCATGTTTTAATCATTTATTGTGTATGTATTTTGAATAGCTATTGAATAGTTTAAGATTTGCTATTCATGTTTAGTATTTGTGTGTTTGAATCTTCTTGCTTGAAACGTTTCTTCCAATAAATTCTTTGTCAAATGTATCATATTCTTTTTATAGAAATCATGTCCAAAATTATACTCTGCAAGAGCGGGAAAAACGCGGACCATGTGACTGATAAGATAACATTTGATTTATTGAATGGGGAAGAGAAATATACAACACCCCGAGCAAAGACGACATCTAACTGGTCAAAACACCAGTTGGGATGTGTCCAACAGCCGTTTTAAATACTCAGGACACCATCAAACTTTGCTTTTGTGTCTAGCTTTTAGCTTTTAGTCATGCTTTTTAGTTATATGCTTTTTAGCCATGCGGCTTTTTAGTTATATGCTTTTTAGCCATGCGGCTTTTAGCTTTTCGCTTTTAGTCGTGCTTTTCAGTCATCGCTTCTTAGCGATTTTTGAGCGTGCTCTGGCTTACACGCCAGCTGTTCCTCCAAAACCATGAGGAGAAACGCAGCCTGGTTTCGTCAAACTTTACTTCTATTTCTTTAGTTTTTTTATTTTCCGTTGAGAGTTTCGTGTGTTCCGAGTTAAGTTTTGCCCAACGCCTTGTCTCCGAAAGAGTGCCGTCTAAACTTCAACTTCAGACCACAGCTCCGCGTCGTCAGCCAACGCCCAAACACTGGCTTCCCCAAGATTGAACTTCCAGCCAATCAGAAAAGCAGGAAAGCCCCTTCTGCAAGGACGACAAAGAAAAGGGAACCCCGGCCTTGGAACGCAAGTACCTCCAGATTCTAGCTTAACTGGTGCATTTAATATAAATTTTAACCTCATTGAGCAAACTCAATGCAAGGGTTATTTAAGTGATTGATGGTTGTTCATGTCTATGCATTTTCATATATTTCTGTAAACTTGGGATTTCACATTTTCTTTCTCTTTAATTATTTCCTCTCTCTCTTTTTCTGAAAACTTGTGTGAATGCGTGTGGTCATGTGTTAGATTAGTTTATATGTCTTAGATTTATCCAATAAAGCCTTGTTTATATTGAAAGAGAAGTATCTTGTGTTTTGTGCTTACAAGTTAATGTCTTAAACTGCCGATCTTGTTACATGTGCTAATTAGTGTTTTCACTATATTTTGGATATAAATGTCCATTGCAGAATTTATGTCATACGGCTCGTTTAATGAATCGCTGGCCGTCTCAGTGATTCTGTCCAAATTCCCTTAAAAATCTTAAATGATTCCCTTTGAGCAAAATTGACCTGTTTCTCTTACAACATAAACTGATGCTGTCTGATGGTGGACATATTCTGAAATGAAATGTTCTAAAAAAAATTCTAAATTCTAAAGCATAATGTAGGTTGATCATTGTTGTACATTATCCAAATTACTTTCTGGTTTTCAACTTGATATGCTTCCACCTCTAACTAAGAAATAATGCATATTTATTCTAAACAAAAAAATTGTATTACATTGCTTTTTTGTTTATTTGAAGGGGTCATATTATGCGATTTCAAGTTTTTCTTTCTCTTGGAGTGTCCAGCTGATGTGCATAGATAAGATCCCTGAAGTTGCAAAGACTAAAAGTCTCAAAACCAAAGAGATATTCTTTAGCAACGTTAGACTCTGCCACCCCCCCCCCCTAAAACGGCTCGTTCTAACAAGCCCCCACATATCTACATCACTATGTGTGAAGATTTGCATAATGCCGCCCAAATTTTCACGCAAAGACAAAGGCGTGGTTTCGGTAACCGCAGTTAGTGTTGAAGCAGCATGTCAGGAGACGCTGTGTGTTTCTAGGCGAAGGCAAAAGCACTTTATTTGGCCTTCCGTAAGTAGATGCATTTAGGAATCTTTAACAGAACAGCAATGCATTTTATGGAGACCGTTTCGTGAACCTAGGAGAGGAGGTACTTCTGACTTTGCTATGACAATCTGGCTCTTCTGAATCAGCGACTGTATGTATGTTTTTTTTTATTAGTTTAAGTATTTGCTATTGCCTGTTCAAATGCAGAGTTTTGCGCATAGTGTGTGTGTGTGCGCGAGCGAGCGAAAGAGAGAGAGAGAGAAAGAGAGCGAGAGGAGAGGGAGGGGTGTCACATCACAGTGGAGTCAGCTGTCATAACCGTGGCTTGTTGTACTGCAAACACATACCAGCTTCATCACTGTGTCTGTCATGCGACTCTGTTCCCCTTTCGGCTCTGTCTTTAAATTTATTTTGAAAGATGAAGCTCGCAATTATGGTAAGGGCGTTACATTTCCGACACGTGCTTGTGGTTTTTGGCCAATCACAATGCACTGGGTCATCTGGCCAATCAGAGCAGACTGCACTTGTCGAAGGAGGGGCTTTGTAGAAACAAGCGTTTGAGAGAGGCTGTGCATAGAGGACCTACAATAATGTACAATATTTGAAAAATGTTTTTTGAACATTAAAGCATGTCAAAATACTCTGTTACACCAAATACACAAAATAATATCATATTACCCCTTTAAAATTCAGACAGAATCGCGGAATGCAGTCACAAAACCCGAATTAATTCTATTCCGCAGGACATCATGGAATTGGGCAAATTTTAAATCAAATGTAGGGATGTACACTTAATCACGATTATCGCGATATGGACTATACTGTCTGAATATTAAACTGCGAAAAGACTATTTGATATGAAATCTGCATGTTGTGTGTCTCTGTCAAAGTTGCCAAATCCGCTTATATACGCGACTGTTAAGGCTCTCTCTCTCTCTCTCTCTCTCTATCTAGATATATAAAAGTAGGACTTAATTCGACTAACATATACACATGTGTTTCGAATATGCTATAAATATGTGGCTATGTTACAGCCACAAGCTCTTGTCTTCATCTCCTTTTCCATCTCTCTTGTCCTGCTCTGCTCACAGGTGATTGGAGATGAGATTTGTTCCTGCTTTTTTACAGTTTGCTGATTTTTGTAAAAAAACTTCTGTTTTTACTTTTCAGATAAAAGAGTAGGTTTCAGTTTAATATGTTGCAGGCTCGTTTATTGGCAATAAATAATTGATAATAAATAATATTGATGATAATAAATAAAATAATATTGGGTTTGTTTTTGAAGCTGCGGTTGCTTATTTTCTCGCAAGAGTTGGCAACAGTGGTCTCTGTGTGAATGAATGGTACACACGTTGTATCTGTTGTCGCGACATGAACACATGAACTTGAACTTCATTTACAGAGCTGCTCTGAGACTCACTTCATGATAATGTACTCATGAGCAGAGAAAATAAGCAACTTAACTAGCACAAGTGAACATAAATCAACCAATATGGCAACCAGTGTTCCCTATCGATACTTCAATCGTACTGCTTCTGTTTAAGACGCTTGGGGGAAAACTCCTTTTTCTCCGATGACTGAACCTTTCAATAACGCAGTGTAACTGCACGGCCATTGATTCGTGCAGTGAATAAAAAAACAAACCTATGGCGGTAAAGCCCACCAGAATTGGCGAGGTCATCTGGCTATATAAGCGGCACATCGCCATAGGATCCTCAGATTATTCTCCTTCAGCGACGACTACTAGACCTTCGCTCTACGAGCCTTCGAAGCCTTCACCGTGATCAAGCCTCGCAGTGGATCGAGAGACCCCTTCCTGCTCAACCATTCTCGCCGCTTCAGACCGCCCTCGTGCTGCAGCAGCGATGGTCTCCGGTTCCCTGCCGCTATCCGGCGATATAAAAGAGCAAATTTCAGAGCAAATTTTCGGCGTTGTTTCAAATGCCACGCCGTTACTGTCGGCCCCCCTGCACGCCGCTGACGGTCACGGCGAGTGTGTTTCATGCTTGGGCGCCGCCCACGCTGAAGCAGCACTCATTGAGACGGAATGTCCTCATTGCGAGGATATGAGTCTCGCCTCTTTGCGCTCGCGGAAAGCTTTCTTTTCAGAAAGCGACTCCGCCCCTCGCGCCTTCCAGCTATCTTCCTCCCAGGAGCCTGTGAGGAAAAAGCAGCGGGGCAGAGGAACTTGGCGCTCGGTGACGAGTGAGCCCATGCCGGATGAGCCCCCGCATGGCTCACTCTCTCCGCTTAGAGAGGTTTCTCCAGTCCACTTCTCCCTCCCAGACCAGCGTCTCTGTGCGGCTGCGAGCGATCTGGTCTCATTTGGAGGAAGCAAGTGTGACGCCATGGACGACAGCATGTCATTGGAGGCTTCAGATGCAGAGGAGCTGTCGGGCTCATACGTCGACCCCACCACCTTGCCATCTGCACAACAAAGCACAGCCAGCACGGGCATGGACGCTGAGCTTTTCCGCATCCTGTCTAAAGCTGTGGAGTAGCTGGGTTTGGAGTGGTCTCCGCCGGAGAAGCCCACCCGCAGCAGCCTGGATAAGTGGTTCTTGCGTGCCCCCTACTCGGCCCGCCTTTGTGCCTCATCTTCGTCCGCCCTCACATCAGTCGATGGTGCCGAAGAAAAAGGATACGACAGACTCCCTCCCCTGAAGAGTCGTGGCCGACACTCTGCCCGCTCCACGCCCTCGCTGAAGGCAAGGCCATCCACCCATCCAGCCAGGTAGGGTACTTCCTCTCTCACCGTACGAGCTTACTCGTTTGCTGGACAAGCGGCCTCGGCGCTTCATTCCATGGTGGTCTTACAAGTCTTCCAGGCCAAGCTCCTCCGTTGCATGGACGAGTCCGGCCCGGACCCCGCAGCTTTTAAGGAGCTGTGCCATGGATCTGCCAGTCGCCTGCGCTGTCATCCTGGTGGCGCGTAGAGCCAGGTCGGTCGCACTGGCTCTACGCGCCACCAAGATGACAGCGCAGGCGACTGGCAGATCCATGGCCAGCCTAGTGGTGCTGGAGTGCCATCTATGGCTTAACCTCACGGAGATCAAGGATGCGGATAAGGTTCCCTTCCTCGACTCCCTGGTTTCCCCTACTGGCCTGTTTGGACCTTCGGTTGAGGGCTTCGCTGAACGCTTTACTGCTGCACAGAAGTCGTCCCAAGCAATACAACACTTCCTGCCAAAGCGCTCCAGCTCAACAGCTGCTTCTAGTCACCCCAAAAATGTGCCGACTCAGCACCCCGCTCAGGCCAGACTCACCAGTTTCCTAAACGCCAGGGCCCCTGACCCAAGATAGTGTTGGACCCTGTGCCTCAGGCGTCATCCTGATCTGCGGGACAGGAAGAGGAGGGGGCCAAGTCTTGCTGCAGCCGGACCACCCCCCAAAATGCCTCTGTTATGCCTCCAAGCACCCCGTTCAGTTCCAGGTGCCGATGTCAGTGTGTTTGTGACCAAAAATACTGTGGTGAACATGGGGCCCGTTCTAATCGTGGGTCCACACAACCAACTGCTGTCATAGTGTGAAAAATAAAACATTGTCAAAAAGAGTAAATTTCCTCTTCCACTCATCAGCGTCGGGTCCCCCCAAGGTGGCCCATCGCTCGAACCAATCCAGCCCTTTTTATTATCATGGGGATAATAAAACGAGGTTACACACTCCAATTCGCTTGAAGTCCCCCTCGCTTCAGCGGCGTGGTCTCCACCTCGTTTCTGAGCGAGGATGCCCACGTCCTACTATCCGAGGTGATGAATTTGCTTTCAAAAGGAGCCCTAGAAACTGGGGAGTTCCCCCAGCCGAGAGTGTCAGGCTTCTACAGCCACTGTGCCTCTTCGCATTAGTGAAGCGTCTTTTGGAATGGGCTCAGCTAAACTTGCGCTCGCTGAGAGCAGGAGGAGGAGTGGACATTCCACCCACAAACGGTTCAGAAAATCTGGGAACTCTTCGGCGAGGCCGAGGTAGACCTCTACTCCTCAGAAGACAACTCTCACTGCCAAATATATTTCTCAAAGACCAGGAACGCGTTGGCCCACGATTGGCCCAACCTCCTCCTTTATGCTTTTCCCCCGATCGCTCTGATTCCACAGGTAATCAGGCGAGTAAGGGAAAAAAAACACAAGGTTCTCCTGGTGGCCCCTCTCTGAGGAACACACGTTTGCATAGCTGTGCCGGCTACTCTCGGAAGCCCTTCTCCCATTCCCCTGAGACGAACCTCCTCTCCTCAGGCGAACGGAACATAGGCCCCCCCAGCCCAGCTTGTGGGCTCTGCAAACCTTTGGCTGTGCTATGTAGCTGCACGACTCGGTCGTCGCTTCAGTCGAAATAACCTGAAGATCCTATGGCGATGTGCCGCTTATATAGCCAGAAGACCCCGCCCATTCTGGCGGGCTTTACCGCCATAGGCTCGTGCAGCTCCACTGCCGAGCCATTGGTTAGTTTTTTATTTACTGCATGAACCAATGGCCATGCAGTTACACTGTGTTATTGAAAGGCTTCAGTCATCGGAGAAAAATGAGTTTCCCCCCCCCCAAGTGTCTTAAACAGACGCAGTACTCGTTATGTATCTCAGGGAACCGAGGTTACGTTAATAACTGAGTACGTTATATAATCAGATTACTTTAAGTACTAGTAAAGTAATGCATTACTTTCTTGATTTAAAAGAATATTCCGTTTTTTCAAATAGTGACTGTTTCCATTTATTGACTGGATTGCCCCCTGTCTCGATGTTGAGGAGAAATCAGGAGTACTGTAAGTGCAGAGGCTTTGTGTGCGCTGTGTAAACATGATGTTACTGTAGCTCTAGACCAGGGTCTCCAAACTCGTCCTAGGAGGTCCGGTGTCCTGCAGAATTTAGCTCCAACTTGCCTCAACACACCTGCCTGGACGTTTATAGTATGCGTAAGAACTTGATTAGCTGGTTCAGGTGTGTTTAATTAGGGTTGGAGCTAAACTCTTCAGGACACCGGCCCTCCAGGACCAAGTTTGGAGACCCCTGCTCTAAATGATCAATGTGTTACTCATCTTACTTTCAACCAAAACAGATTCAGTATTCCTCAAAATGAATGAAAACAGTGAAATGCAAGCTCAGAATATTATGCAAACCTGCAATAATTGATTGACTTTCAATGATCCAATTCAGCCATACCAATAAGCAAAATTAACTAACATTTGTTTTTTTTCTTTTTCATTTTTGTGATTGAGAAGAAAGTGTTTTACTTCTCCTGTGTCCTATTCTTCATGCAATCTGCATGTTCTGTGTGTCTCTGACAGCACAGTTGAAAGGTTTGTTTGAGCTTTTAAAATTAGCATTTCCTTCAGCCCGAGGCTTATTCATTTCACTTTTGGTGTGAAAGGCCTTTTACATTTGCCAAAAATAGTACTTTTTATATTAAAAACAAACACGCAAGCACAGGCCAGATAAGAAAAAGTAACACAAAAGCAATATAATCGCATTACTTTCCATAAAAAAAAAAAATGTAACGCACTTATTTTTTTATGAGTAACACAATATTGCAATGCATTGAAAGTTAGTAACTTTCCCCAACACTAATGGCAAACAAGGAAAACAGGAATGAAGTGTCCCATATTCAGAATTTGTGCTCTGCATTTAACCCATCAAAGTGCACACACAGCCGGAGCAGTGGGCAGCCATGTGCTGTGGCACCTGGGGAGCAGTTGGGGGTTCGGTGTCTTTCGGTGGCATAGAGACTGGTATTCACTCCCCCCACCAACAACTCCTGCTGGATCTGAGACGCTCAAACCCGCAACCTTCGGGTTACAAGTCCGACTCTCTACCCATTAGGCCACGACTACCCCGATGAATAAAACAAGGTATGAGAAGGCAGATACAACAGAATGAAAATGAACATCAAAATAAAAGTCTCTGGAACAGACACACAGAAATTACATTACAGCCACACTCTCTGTCCCTGGGGTCCTCAACTCTGGCCCTCGAGAAAATAATCATACATAAAATTGTTGTATTTGACATTTCTGTCACTTCTGAAATGATGGCTATGCCCCCGGTGTGACAATGTTAGCCTATACATAATACTTTTAAAGCTCTTTTTTAAAAATCTTGGCTTACATAAATTTCTACATTTGCCATGTCATGCCATAGCATCATTAAACTAGCATCTAATAATGGACAAAAGTGTTTTTTTCTCTAATTCTGACCATAAAGGCTGCGGTATAATTTGCCCCCTGACTAGCATTTAAAGAATTTAGGGGAAGCATTTGAATAATCCTGTGAATGCTCTTAAAGAATGCAGAATCGAATCGTTAATCGAATCAAATCGTTCTGAATTTGCAAAAATCGTTCTTGAATCAAATCGAAAACCTATGAATCGTGAATCGAATCGATTCATCTACCAAATGATCCATAGCCCTAACTAGTAGTGAATTGAAAGCCAGCATGGTAGCCCATTAAGTAAGATCAGGAAAGCAATGCAAATGTGTAGGTTTGATTTGAAAGTTGGTGCCGACAGAAATTATTGTATTATTTCTGTTGGCCTTTTCTGTTTAGCAATATCAGACTAGCAAAAGTAGTTTTTTTTGTGGAATATCTGCATGATTAGAAATGAGATACTGATTTTATACTACAGCTTAGTAAACAATAAGTTAATATTTTGTTCCATTTTTGTCAGTCTTGTTTTTGCTCTTTCACCAACAAAAATATTTTCAAAGAAAGCCACAGCATAACGTTTAAAAACTAATCAAGTGAGCCAATGATTCAGTTACCCATTCATAAATAGTCAACTTTCGTAGTTTCTCCTGTTTGAATCAATGACTCACTCATTAAGACAGTGATTTGTCGCCACCTACTTGTGGTTTTAGTTTCATATTTAAAGTATCATTTTATTTAAAAAAAATATTTTAATATTCATTTTTAAACCCATTAATGTCCATTTAAAACCCAATGAATCTTATAGCATTTTTCTTCATTTTTTAAAGCAGTTCATCCATGCTACCTCTGAACAGTGTGTAAATAACTGTTTAATTTAACAGCATGTGTTTATGTGTGACCTTCTCATGAGTTCTACATATCATTAAATTGCTGCACGAGTCCATTACAACATTAAGACCACAAAAAAGTTTATGATGAAGAATTCAAACGAGACATTCATGTGTAATCACATATTACTGGGAAGCAAATTTTATTTTCCAAAAGAAAATTTGTTAAAACTTAACACTAAAAAGGACAAATACAGTAAATACAAAAGTGATAAAACCTTTACCAATCATCAAAAACAATGACTTAAACTGCAGGTCTTAGTCATTACATAAACCTCTATTGTGAAGTTTTACATTATAAAGCTTTAAAGCCAATCATGCGGAGTTAAAAATGTTAGAAAAGTCAGACTAATGTAGTTTCATTAAATTAATCAAAATTACATGATTGCCAAAAAGCACTAAACAAAAACACACGTTTTGACCTAAGCAAGTGCGAAGGGAAAAAAAAATCAATGATTATATTCAAATCTAGAAAGAGACTGCAATGTGTAAATACTGAGAAATAAAAAGCCAAGCTGATCTTTGAAAACTACAGAACAAAACAGACAAATGTTTCTAGGTATCTGAATAATGTCTTATTCATTGGGATTGGGATTGGCATCAGGATACTGGGAGAGGTCAAAGGTCAGGACTTTACTGATGACGCAGTCTCCTTGCTGTTGAGGAAAGGCCGAACATGAGTGCCAACATATAAGTCAAGTCATTATTTGGACGTGTTTTTCAGAATACAGTTTCAAAGCAGCTTTACAGAATTCCATATGGTTCATGTTTATGTACTGTTCTTGTTTCATGTTAACTTCTTAAGACCTTTTAGTTCACATTAAGCAGTTTAGAGGTAGGTGATAGTACAGTTTTCATATGTTGTAATATATATATATATATATATCTATATATATCTATATATATTTATGTGTGAGATCATTGTATCCATATACAGTATTATATATATATATAGTATCACTTCATGCAAGTATGTTAGTGGGTAAATTTGTATTTATATGTAATAGTTGGCCATTTTTTTTTGTCAATTTGAGTATTATGAAATCTGTAATGATTGTGGTTTCAACTACAACATTTAGTGTAGTGACAAACATATTTTATCCAGAGTTACTGTTAAGTGATGTGCATCACTGCAATGATTAAAGGGGTCATATGATGCGATTTACATTTTTCCTTTCTCTTTGGAGTGTTACAAGCTCTTGGTGCATAAAGAAGATCTGTGAAGTTTCAAAGACTGAAGTCTCAAATCCAAAGCGATATTCCCCTTTTTTTTTATAAAAAAGTTTTTTTTTTTGCGAGTCAGCCACACCTCCTAAACCCTCGTTCTAACCCTCCCCAACAGGTCTCGTCCACTATGTGGGATTTGCATAACGGCGCCCAAATGTTTACGCAAAGAAAGAAGGCGTAACTTTCTCGCTGCAGTATTGTTGTTGCCGCCGCTCAGTGTTAAAACTATACCGTGGACTTTGGGGGAGCCCACTTGTTTTACACACAATCCACGATGATCACATTACACAAAATGAAATTGCACGTCAAAACACATTGGCAATTTTTTGAGACCCCCCAAAATTTAAAAAATCACGTTTTCAGGGGAGCCCATGTCTTATTAAGGGGAGCTGAGCTTCTCCTAGCTCCCCCGTAGTTCGTACCCTGCCGCCGCTACCATGTCATGAAGGCGCTGTGTGCTTTGTTGTGAAAGCGAAACTACTTTGTTTGGCCTTCCAAAAGATTACGATATCTGCTTCGTCATGCCTGGATCTGATCCGTACTGGTTGCTGAGGAAATACAACAACTCTGCGCTGTTGATCGCCGGATCGGCTTTCACCGTGTTCAACATGTTGTTTTTGCTGCAACCCGCCTGCCTCTGCGCAATCAAGGACGGCCCTCTGCTCACTCCAATATGTGGAGTCGCTGTGTGTTTCGTTGTGAAAGCGAAACTACTTTCTTTGGTCTTCCAAGAGAGGACACGACTAGAAATCAGTGGTTAAGTTGTATTTTTAACACTGTTCCAGAACAGTTCAACCCAAATATTCAGATGTGTCCAGCACATTTTATGGAGGACAGTTTCCTGAACCTGGTAGAGTAACTTTAGACTACAATGTTTTGACTCACAGACTGTAAGTACGCTTTTCATATTTAAAGAATTTGCCACTGATGATTCAACCGCGAGTTTTGGGCAGTGTAGAGTAGCGCTTGTTGTTTGTCATTTCTCTGATCGCAAATGCATAGAGAAACAATAATGTACAGTATGTGGAAAATAATGTTTTTTTAACTTTAAACCACATTTCATTACCCAATACACAAAATAATGTTCTTTGTAGCAATATCATATGACCTCTTTAAAACTTTTTGTCATATTGCCCACCACTAAGTTGTTTAATTGATTTAAAGTCATGCCACAATATTTTACAGTATAGTAAAGAACACATGATGTTTGTGTGAATCTTACCTCAGGATAGACTCCGATCAGGGAGTCTGCTTTAGTGTAAAACTCCTCTTTGAGGGAGATCACAATAGCCTGGAAGTTCTGCACTGACTGATCCTTGATGTAGTTTGCAACCTACACAACACACATGCACAGGACACATTTCTACTATTATGACAGTATGCCAGAATAAATATGTATGCTTACCACTCACTTTCACCTCAGAATTTTTAGGTTATGAAAATCAGGAGCTTTGATTCTATCTTTGGTTAATGGTAATTAGAGCAATCACTATCATGAAATTTAGGCTGGCAATTAACAAAATCTTTAATCTCAACTTTAAGGTCGTTAGTGTGTAAGTTTTACACGTACACCTTAAAGGTGACCTGTCATGCCCCTTTTTACAAGATGTAAAATAAGTCTATGATGTACCCAGAGTGTGTGTGAAGTTTCAGCATTAAAACCAATACAATTCACATTATAACCCTGAAATCCATTACATTTTTTATTGTGTTTTGGGAGGGGTTATATTGTTTTTTTTCTTCAGCAGGCAAGATTATAATGGTATAACTACTTTTACAGAGTTAACTTAATTACTGAATTTCACAGAAAATGTTTATTTTTTATAAAATATTAATATTAAAGTTTATTTTTTAAGTCAATTATTAAAGTATTACATTTGTTACATAGGCTGATTTATTCATTTTAAGGTATTTGGGATTTTAAGAACAAGTGGAAAATGTGCTCAATGTTTCATTTCATCCAAGTGAAATTAGCAAGCAGTTAGACTGAATTTACATTCGTTTTAAATGCGGAGCCAGGGATTCGCGTCGCGTGGGACAGAGAGGAGCGAGTATGAGAAGCATTCACAGACACAGGCTGTGTGTGCACTCTTCTGAATTGGGAATAGCCAACATGCATTATAAACTTATTTCAGATTAATCTGTTGGGGAGATAAAATGTGTAAGAACGTTCACGTACTAACAAAAACATCTTAAGAATGTGTCTTTTATTCTCCAGTACTGAAAACAAAACCGATACGGGAGCTCTTGATATGCGCTGTGACGCAGCTCTTGGAAATTACCTTTTTTGTTTGTTGTCTGTCATTTCGAAGCTTAAGTTGCATACGTTTTTCTTTAGTTTTAATTTGCCTAACTACCGATCTGACCCAGTAGACGCCATAATCCCACTCTGTCTCTCTCCTGTCCCGCTTTCTGTTTTTTATTTTTTCAATGGTGGGTGTTTACGCAGTAGGCTAGAGCAGTGCTGATTGGGGAGAACAGAGGTGCGCTCACTCTATTGGTTAGTAAGCCTGCAACTCAATCTGGCAGTCATCAATGCTCTGGAACAGCAGTATATCGCGTCCATATCTCAGGCTTTGCGATTAGGAAATCGCAACGTCTCAAATCGTGATTTCGATTAGATTTCGATTAATCGCACAGCCCTAATTTAAATGCAAATGAGCTGGTGCTCCCGCCTCCCTTTTCAAAAGAGGGCGGAGCTTCAAGATCTCATGCTCCAGCATATTCATGCTGGCCTTTGCAAATAAACATTCCACTATTAGTACAAGCCTGTTATCTTTACAGAAAACGTACTCTGTTTAAGTCAGTCATTTGATTGTACTGTGCATAATAAATGCACATTTATGAATTACACAGACTGATGAAGGCAGCATCAGTGAAAACAGACTTGTAAGCATTTTTTTCCCACTGGACTTCCCTCGAAAATGAATTGAACCACACGTGTCCTCAGTGGTCTAGGAGACTCCTATGTTTGGTGGTGCATCCTGAAAAAAACAAAACACTTGTATGCCTCTTTGGCAGTGACTTGTGTCTCAGCAGCTACAGCAAGCAAACGTAATGCGGACTGCTGCTACTCACTCAGGCGTGGTATATCTAATAGGGCAGAGAGCACTCACTGTACGGGACTTTCCCTATTATAGGGAGAAATCTGGAATGGCTCGTTTGGAGATACTGTTTATGATTTATTGGGATTTTTAAAAAAAATGAGTGGGTGGATTTTTTACCATTATAGGCTGGTTGTTTTCACACAACTGCGCTTTTTTAACAAAACAACTAACTAGTTCAAACACCTTTAACAGTGATTTTTGTCAATAATAGGTCCCTTTAAAGGGATAGTTCACCAAAAATTGAAAATTCTGTCATCATTTACTCAGTGTCGTTCCAAACCTGTATGACTTACTCTCTTCTGTGGAACATAAGATATCTTAAAGAATGCTGGTAACCAGTTACCAATGACTTCCATTTTATGGACCAAAAAAAAAAAATCATCTGTCTTTTAGGATTCCACAGTGTTTCACAAAAACTTATACAGGTTAAAAGTGACATAAGGGGTTAGTGAAGGATGACAATATTTTAATGTTTGGGTTATAATAAGATACAATAAAATCTATAACAAGTTTGTACTTTTTTTTTAATCAATTGTTTTTATGGCTACAGATCTGTTTTAATATAGAAATCATCCATGAACTCATATCAGCCATAAATGTTTCTGCACCATAAAGGATTAACATAAAAATGCTTGTCATTTGACATGCATGCATGCCTTTAAAGTATAACGATTCTGTTGCTGTCATGATAAATTGTTCAGGGAAATGGAAATATGCGGATTCATTTTAATTTATAACATGTGCAGAGTATACAAATGTTAATAAAAAATACAAAAAAGAAAAGAAAAGAATCTCTCATTTTAACAAACAGCACAAGCACTCGTCTGTATTGCTTTGTTTTTTGGCATGAGACTGCGACTTTATATCTTATAACTGACATACTCATTACTACTACTTACATGACTGCTGCATTTCTCATACAGAGACAGTATGTTTTTCCATATTAATGCCTACATAAACATCACTTAAAAAGTAAAATAAAGACATCCATGCGATAACTAATTACAATGGACCCTTTTCACAAGACTGTGATGACGCGTTTAACAGTCATCAGCATCGTAAATCCTCAAAAGTTTTTCATATTTGTATATTTTTTAAATTGCATCTACATTTATAACACTATTCTTTGCATTATATCACCTTTGCATCAAATTACAAAAAAACTAGCTTATGCTAATGCGAGGGTGTTTGTAATGCAGCGTCTATGGGAGGGATGGGAAGTTTGACATCGTTCTCTCTTCTGACAGCCGTTATCAGTCTCTCATCAATTTTTTTTTTCCTTTTTTGAAAGTCATGAAAACCCTATCGTGGAGTTTTTCTTTTGCTATTTGAGCAAATGGGAATGCAGAAAATATATTTGTGGTACTCTTCCATTCACTGCTATTCAAGTTAACCCAACTATGACGACTTCCGCTGCTGAGAAACCCAGAAATGTGAAAAAGGTCCATTCAAAGAATATCTGACAATAACTGACAACTTGATTTTACAAACCTAAATAACAATCTCACTATTATAAAGGTAACTTAAAGGCCATTAAAAAAAACCTCACTTGAAAATAATTTTTAAAAGTTTACAAATTGCACAACTGCTATTGCAGACTATTATTATATTCAGGAAATAATACAAAAGTTTCATCACTCAAATCAATGCAATTAAGTTTACAGAGTAATTTTTCAGTGCACTGAATTGAGTATTGTTTTTAAAATACTTATGAATAAAAATCTCATGTTTAAAAAAATCTCATGAAGTGAGAGCATAATGGAAGAGCACATTTAGAAAGCACATGATCTACCACAACACACTCACCTGGATACAGTGTGAAGCACAGCAAAATTTTTATTCTGAAAGCAGTGCCTGCAGTGCTGCTTGATGAATTGCATTAAAAAAAGTGCATTTTAAACCGCACCTGCACACCATTTCACATTACAATAGTAATTACAATAGAAATATATTAATTGATAATCTTTTATCATTGGAATTTCTGTACTGTTTTATTGTAATTTTGTAGCTACTGTAATCTTATTAATATTTCTATTAAATAATATTCACATTGATTAAAAGAGGACTGAAGAGAGATTAGAGTCTATTTTAAGGGCACCAGGTCAATGTGAATGCAAAGAAACTTCTTTTTGTTCGTTTTTAGCTCACTTGGTAACTGAAAGATGTCAGAGTTTGTTCTTTTTAAGGGTTGCTGCACAATTTTTAACATCAAATGTAATTCTTAAGACCTGAACAAATTCTACAGAAGAAACTAAATCCCACGAGTCTGATAAACATAAAGGTGAGTTGTTGTTTTTTTACATTTACAATTTTTATTATTGGGTCAACTATTCCTCTACAACTAAGATTTAGGCATTTTAAGGATTTTGATGTGCTATTAGATTTTGTGCCTTGATATCGAAGCAGAAGCAACAGAAGACGTTAAATATTCATCATATTGCAGTTGCGATATATGACAAAAATATACACCTCAATGACTGTGTGTGACTATTTTAAGCAGTTACCCTGGTGAAAAACAAACCTTGCCAATGTTGGTATTGTCCAGGGCTGCATCAATCTCATCCAGCACAAAGAAGGGAGCAGGCTTATAGCTGTAGAGGTGAAGATATTTTGTCAGGTACTGCCTGATAAAGGATGTGAGTTCACGTGAGGGTAAATATGTGCTGTACATACCTGTGAATGGCAAACAGTAAGGCTAGAGCCGCCACAGTCTTTTCTCCTCCAGACAAGTTGTCCATGGGCCTGAAACGTTTGCCTGGGGCTACACAGTTATAGTTGATACCATCCAGATATGGCTCCTCTGGGTTCTCAGGGCCCATAAATGCCTGGCCAACCCACACACACAGCACGTGAACACCACCAAGTGAAAGAATGCTGTCTTCGTGTCTAATGCTCTGCAGTGAATCCTGGAAAATCTGATTTAGCTGGTGTCGTACTTATTAGAGTAATTATTCAATCCAGGTGTAGACAGACCTGCACTTGATTCTACTGACATTTTTTTTTTCCATAGCCCTGAATCATTTTCTCCGTCACTGCACAGCCGCCGTCTCTCCTCGTGTTGATGTGAGTGCCGAGTGTTGAGGCAGTGACACGACCAAAAACACTGAACATTTATGATAGTATAGTGAAACAAAGACAGTGAGTGATAATGCTGATGTCCAGCATTTTGTCATGTATTTTGTGGTAGAATGCCATGAAGCAACAGTGAAGCTTTGTGATGGATCAGGGTAACATGTAGTTTCCTGTTGATTTTTAAACTCTAACAAAGAACTTGGAGATAAGATGAGATAAAAAAGAAACGGACAATAAATGTGACCCTGGACCACAAAACCAGTCTTAAGTATCACGATATATTTGTAGCAATAGCCAAAAAAAAATTGCATGGGTCAAATGATTGTTTTTCTTTAGGCCAAAAATATTATGATATTAATGTAAGATCATGTTCTATGAGATATTTTGTATACTCAGTTTGATTAGTAATATGCATTTGCTAAGAACTTCATTTGGACAACTTTAAAGGGTTTTTTCTCAATATTTAGATTTTTTTTTTTGTACCCTCAGATTCCAGATTTTCAAATAGTTGTATCTCGGCCAAATATTGTCCCATCCTAACAAACCATACATCAATAGAAAGCTTATTAATTCTCTATAAAGATATACATTTTGAAAAATTTACACTTAAGACTGGTTTTGTGGTCCACGGTCACAAATTATAAATTGATCTGTCTACGTGATTACATGGTACAATTTATTTGTTTAATTTTAATTTAATTGTATTTAAGAAAGCACGGTCTTTAGGAATAAGCAAACTGAATAAATATAATTATTTTGTCAAATTTCTGGAGAGACATCCAAACCAAAACAATTACATTTTATGAAAAGCCTAAAGTACACCCAAAATTTACTCAGAAATTACTATCATGTTGTTTTAAATGTGTATTACTTGCTTTCTTTTGTGAAACACAAAATAAGATATTTTAAAGAAAGTGTCAAGAGTGAAAGTCAGTGAAAAAGTCCGTGAGGACTAAAAAAAAAATCGGTCCTTTCCAGTTGTAGTGTTTGTTTTTGGGCGGCTGTTTTTTAATTAGTTTTATAGTCTAGTCTTGTGTGAAAAACTGTCTAGATTTTAGTTTTTATTGTTGTAGGGTTCCGTTCCATACTCTTTTTAGTTAGTCAAAGTTTAGTTCGGGACCGAAAAGTCTGATATTTTTAGTTGTTTTAGTCGACGGAAAACTGAGGGGGGGGGAACATTTAGTCTAGTGTTAGTCAATTAAAATAAAATTTTATTTTAGTCTCTTTTTAGAAATGCATTTCTATTTAACCCAGTCAATATAGTAGAAGTACCTATAGTAGTATAGACGAAACCAAAATTTTATTTTAGCCAAACCCATTTCAAACAACGTTATCTTATTTTATTATTGTTACCTTATAGACTCAAGAAAACATCCATTCCAGACACGGAAGACACTCCGATTTGAATTTACAACATTTTACCAACCGAACATGTTAGAAGTACACACAAATTTAAATAAAGACGAACACCGGCTGGCCGGCCATCGGCCCCTTTCTCTGTGTCAGACTTAACTTTGTTTGGTTTTCGTCTTCTAAATTAGTGTTTCCCAACCTTTCTTTAGTCGCGGCAACCTTTGGAAAAGGTTAAATTTGTGGCACCCTACAAAATAAATTTTATCACAATATTTTAATTTCTAACTTCGATATGATAATTTAAAAAGTATAGATATTCAGTACAACAGAGAAGAACTGCAGAATATAATGTCATAAGATTATTTTTAATTATTATAAAAAAAACTGCCGTAGGCAATTTTCTAAATGACACGAGGGACCAAATTTATATGGACAGATTTTAAATGGTAGGCTTTTATTATATGTTAACAACATTGTGAGTGTGAGGATAGGTTTTATAACTGGTAAAGTCAAAACCAAAGGTTTTGCTCCATCCAGGTATTTTTTGTAGGGGTATTAAGAGATTTTTTAAATTTTTCTTTACCAATTATCCAAATAATGGTTTAATCTTTAGAAAAGGATTATTTCAGGAACATGAGCAAAACATAGCGGGGTTAGAGAACAATGCATGGAGAGCGGGCAGCGTTACCCAGAAGTGCCCAATTTACCACCACCATGTTTACAACACAGTAGGGGGCTATTGCAGAACAGAAAAAAAACAAATACTGTAATACATCCAGGTTTTCCTGGGACGTTTTGATTTGTGAGTGGACGTTGATGGTCCGCATGAGCAATCACAAAGGGGCGCGAAGCGGGGGACTTAGCGGGGAGGCACCACACACGTGGCATAGGAGGGGATAACGGCACACACAGCAGCGGGATAATACCATTACACAAGTCTAGTGGATAATACACAACCAGCAAGGGCGGGATCACGCACAAATCGAGGCGCGCACAAAAAACCACCCACACACACACACAAGTTGAAATTCCTTAAGCGGTTTACTCATTTTAGGACAGCCGGGGCATTTTCTGTGGCATCATTATAATATTGGGGGTGGCATTATTAGAAATGGATATTATATTAATAGGCTGCTTTTGGGAAAATTTTAGCAATTTAAAAAATATTTAAAAAAAAAGATTTTTTTTTTTTAACACGGGCACCCCTGCTATCGACAGGACCCCGGGTGGGACACACAGCTCTAAAAATCAAGACGCGGAGTTGGGGCTTGAGGAAGTTGTGGACGAAACCTGGATGCAGACCTGCAGCGCGGACACAGGGGAAACAGAAATTACTGCAAAATAATAATAATAACGAGACGAAATAACGTTATAAAATTTTGTTTCGTCTCGTTTTGGTCAACGAAAATGAAGAGATGTTTTAGCATAGTTTTTATTTTGTAAACCATATTTAGTCTCGTTTTTATTTGTCAACAATATTGCATTGTACATTTAATTATCGTCATCGTCACATTACCAGCATTTTCGTCTCGTCTCGTTTCCGTCAGGTGATAAAGGTTCGTTGACGACTATATTTAGTCATAATTTTCGTTGACGAAAGCAACACTACTTCAGTGTATGGATTTTTCAAAATATCATCTTATATGTTTCAAATAAATAAGAAAGTCATGTATTTTTGGAATGACATGATGGTAATGTAAGTAAATGATGACTGAAATTTTTTTTTTGAGTGAAGTGACCCTTTAAAGATCAACTGGGTTGAGACAGTAGCAATATATTTTCATGCTTTAAGTTCATTCTTGTAGGCTGTGTTGAAGGACACACCAAGTGTTTTTGCACTTGCAGTCCTGGTTACGCCACTGACTCCGAGTGACCCGAGAGGTCAGAAGCGTTTCAGCTGAGTGTAGAAATGTGTCCGGCGGGCTTCTCACTGGCATTGGTCTCGTTGGCAGCTGCTCCGGAGTGCTCTGACCTCTGCATACATGACCTCTGCGTGACTCTGTTGCCCTCCAGCATTATTGCAATGGCTGCTGAAAGCCCTGCACGAGTGCTCCATGTGACCCAACTCGGGGTGTACAGCTCCTGGGTAACCATTCACTCACAAACACAAACAGCAGCCAATGAAACTGCTGAGAGAACTGTGATGTGATGGAACAAACACACATACAAAAACTTATATGAACACATACGTCGAACTCTGTTTGGAAACTTGCTGTTACTTTTTTAATAGGATGAGTAGAGGAGGATGAAACGTTCGTTTTGCCCAGGGGAGGGTGATGTAGTGGAGTGCACGGGGTGTTGTGAGTTATGGAAAAAGATATAATTAATGAATTAATGAAACTATAAAATTTAAATAAAATAAATAATTTTTAAACATTCCAAAATAAAAATACTTAAAAAAACTATATGATAATTTTGTTTTACTGCATGTCATGTGGACCATTATGTGACTATCAAAAGAACGATTAAATATGCACTTTGTTAATGAAAATAATTTATTGGAAATAATAAAATGTTAAATCTCTGGGGGAGGGGGACTTCAAGTAAATATTTAGGTCTAAGTGGTTTAACTGACAAAAATCTTTGGAAATCCCTGCTCTAGGCTATTGCAACATGAATAGCTTATTTAACATGTTCAATAGTTTGAGACATAAAGCTGTTTTATATCAGTGAATATCTGCTAACTTCAAACCTTCATTCATTGGAAACGCTGACCTTACAGTTTCAGAGGAGCACTATTTATCTGAAGGGCACACTAGAGAAAAAAACTTTATCCCCTTTTCTCCCTTTGTCCTCTATTTTTTTCACTGTATTGATTCTTTCTTTCTCTTGATGTATGGTTTGTAACGGAAGGTAAATAGTGAATGTAACTGCTAAGATCTATGTTTTCCTCATTAGAGATTTTATAGATGTGTGTCTGCCTTGTACTATTTATTGTACTATTTTTGAATGCAAGTTAGTTCATATTGCATCTGTGTGTTGTTGTCTACAGGAAGTTTAGTACACTACTTTAGGACAGTGATTAAATAATAGCACATTTCTGGGTGAACTATCCCTTTAAGGACAGACAGTTAGGGTATCGAAAAAAAAACCATTATTACCTCGTATAAACGCTATTACCCAGTCGATTAAAGTGTTCGCCTGACAGACAAAAACGCACAGGGGTAAACTTAAGGGCCACATCAGAATTAGCTGTAGGGGAGAGAATCCAGAGATTGGGACAGTGGTTGTCAGCAAGAGGCTTTTGAAGCTTTCACTGAAAGGGCCCGTTTGTGGTACAACACCACACAAACACAAAAAAACAACCACACTCCTGTCTAAAACCCATTTGGCAAATTTTGGGACAGGATGCAAAAAAAGAAACATCGGAGTCTTCTTTCTCTCACTCGGTAACACCCACACCACCCACACAGCACCAGTTCATTCAGTATAGATTTGGACCTGCCGCAGGGAACACGCCCTGCATAAGATATAGTCCCAAGCCCCCCTCTCCCTCATTCGGTTGCTAATCCGGCCCTTTTTCCGGTGGAGATACTAACGACCCAAATTCTTACTTCATCTTCATGCCAGCTCAATTTTTTTGCCTTAAATGAGTCACTCTTCTAGTTCTCATTCTTTCTCTCTTTCCGCACCCTCTCTTCCTACCTTTATTTCCACTTAAAAAATATTAGGGAGTAAGGCAGGATAGTGATTTACGTTATGCAATAGATTTTACTCACGTGTAGCCAGAGCGTGATGGAGTGTTCATTTTTGAGGGAAGGCATACATTTGGGACTTGTTTTAAACAAACATGTAATGGGCGTTGCAATGCATTTGAAATTACATAAGGTGAAATATTTGTGCATTAAAGTGGGGAAATATGCAGAGAAAAACGAATGTCAATTGTTCAGGGTGTCCGGTTGGTCTGTCTTGTGGAAGACGGTGATAGGGAGGACAAAATCACCAGATACTGAATGAAAAAACAGGGAAAAATAAGTGTGTTTTCTTCATGGCGGATGTTGAACTCTTTTTTTCTTTTGTGCTGGCATGAGAAAAAAACCCCGTTGTCGCTGTCTTTGTAGTTTTGAAGATTCTGTTCTGTTTCCACTATCACACCTCAAATACAGAGACATGAGAGAGGGCAGAATTAAAAACAACCCGCCGTGGGAATAAGGCACAGGACCATTGTCCTACATCTGAATCTCTTAACAGGTGTTAATTGGATCTGGGGTGTGGTTGCCATAAGTAAATAGATGTATTGGGGGACAGATTGGACCAGCGGTACAGATTTTAGTTTGTTTGCTTGTCATTAAACGAAAGCTTTCTAAACACTAAACATGAAGAATTCACTCATCTTACTTCGTCCTTATGGGTGTTGTAACAATATTTGCATATGGACAAACAACGAGGCCTTTGGCAGTCAAAAAAGTTTAAGAAACACAGTACTTCACACATATATGTTTCCCATCTTAAAACACTTAAATGGGTAATCAAGTTGAGTTTCACAGGACTTTTCGTATTGTTGTCACAGTTTCCAGTATGACTTTATTCTTCTGAAACACCACAGTGTTGGAATAATGGTTTGCAGGGCATTCAAGTGGCTTTGAGGCTTATTAGATCAAAACCGGAAGCATGGAATCCCACAGCATTGTTAAAAACTTTAAGATTCTGTATGTAAAAAGAGGGGTGAGCTGAGGATGTTGAAGCATGAGTGAGAAGTATGTTTAAAAGCGTTGGTCTTTGGGAAGCAGAACCGAAACGCCCACAGGCAGATTGATGAGTAGAGCAATACTGATTTAGATGTGAAGTGGGGGAGGAAATATTAAAGACAAGGTTCAGTACATTGGCAACGACAAGGAACATTGGGGCCTGTCGTCCACACAGGTTTTGAGCCAATATTGTTATATTCAAGAGGCTCACTTTTGTTTAGTGAAAAAAAAAAAAAAAAAGTGTAGGGGCAGCTACATAAAAAAATACATTTGAAGTGAACATGGGACATGTGGCCAAGTATGGTGGACCACATACTCGGAATGAGTTTTACGTGCTCTGCATTTACCCATCAAAAAAAGTTGCACACACCCACACAAAGGCAGTGAAAACACACAACACACCGTGACAAACAACAAAACTGGACACAACCGAGCCGTGGGCAGCCAATTTATGCTCTGCGGCGGCACCCGGGGGGAGCAGTTTGGGGGTCGGTTGGCCGTGCTTCAAGGGCACCTCAGCGTGGTATTGAAGGTGGGAGAGAGAGCTGTATATTCACTCCCCCCACCTACAGTCCCTGCCTGTACGAGACTTGAACCCGCAACCTTTTGGGTTATGAGTCTGACTCTTTAACCATTAGGCCACGACTTCCCTTTTTAAGGGCAATATAAACCATCAGCTGACAGGAGGCATTGGCAGACTATTGAACAAATTAGAGTTGAAGAGAGGTAATCAACAAAACAGTTATAAATGTTCACCTAATTAATATTCTCACCTAATTAATAATCATGAGCCAGGCTGCTAAGGTTTATAATGTGCAGATCGTGCCTTAGTTCATGGCTAAGACATGTATTCAATGTCTGTGGTTTGCATCTAGAGTGTTTTCCCTTTGCTAAACATCCACTGATGGATATTGAATGAAATTATGATTTTGATCTATATAATCTATATATAATTCGTGTTTATGTGAAGGTAAGTGTATAATTGTGCATGTAGACTTCCTGAAGAGGCAGTTGGAGCAATATGTGCAGAAGTTGGAGGTTCCTGTCAGGGTGATACGGATGGAGCAGCGTTCGGGCCTGATTCGCGCTCGGTTGAAGGGGGCGTCCATATCCACAGGTCAGGTGATTACCTTCCTGGATGCCCACTGTGAATGCACCACTGGCTGGCTAGAGCCTCTGCTCGCTCGCATCAAACTTGACAAGTAAGTACTACTACTTTCAATATGCAACACTTTAAGACATTTACTTGAAAATGTCAACATTGTAACCCTGGAATCCTAAGCTAACTTTTCTCCCCTAGAGTGTGCTGCTGGATACACTGGATGAATTAAATATTGTGAAAATTAGATTTTAGTTATAATTTAGTTCTACTAATTAATCTCTAATTTAAATCTACTAGTCTACTACTATAGACTAATTACTGGTCTATAATAATTATTAGTACCTACCTTTATATAAAAACAATTACATAATGTACACAATATACAGTACTGTAATTGCATATAAAGATAACAAAAAATATAATACAAAATGGATGAATCGAATGATAAATAAATAAATAAAAAACTGCTCACAAACAGTGCATTCGCATTTTAAGTATGAGGATAAATCTCCAAACTCATTAACAACAAATAACATCATATCTGTGTGTGTGTTTTGGTTTGCACCAATGGAACACTAACCAGATGTGATGTTCTTCAGTCTGGCGTCTCCTCAAAACCCAATGTGCATGTTTGAAGATACAATAGACACTGACTCACATGTCACTCACTTTATAAATGTGAAGAGTGCGAGGTATTTATTTGTGATGTTGCGAGATTTTTTTTTTTTCTGACTTAGTGTTAGTGGTTGGGAAATAGCATTCTACTAGTGGATTGATAGCTCACACATATATTCGGTCACAAACACGAAAAATTTTACACCCAGCACATGCCTTTCATTTCATTTCTGCAATTTGTGGTGGAACATAAAAACAAACCAGTAATTTTCGCACACACTTTCTTTTCCGCCCTTTTGGCATGTTGATTTGCAAAGAGCGGAGCAATCAATAGCTTTTAGAGTTTAGTTTTTTTCCCAGTGCTTTATTACATTTTTGTAGTTTGGTTTCACCACAGGCTGCATTTGTGTCTGAAATGGAGAACTTGTAAGGTATAGAAAGATGAACTCCCTTTCATCTGATTTCGATTCTTTGAAGATATATGCGGAGAGTATTTCTCCCCTCTTCTAAACGTGCACATGCCCACATACACATGCTGATTCTCTGTGTTGTCTTGCCTCGGGCGGCCTGTTGGGGCATCATTAGCAGATGAAGCTTCAGTCTGCTGAATTTAGGAAAGGAAAGTGTGAGTGAGTGAGTGTGTGTGGTGGGTGTGTGCCCGCGATTCAATTCTTCATCGCCTGGATAGCATTTACAGGGGCTGCTTGGTGCTGATTGATAAACACAGTTTTAGTCGAAGGGACGGGTCACATTTGATATGTGGTTCTGATCCTTGAGTAAAGGGGGGTCTGCTCGAAATGGTGCCAGCCTGATTCAAAATAAAAAAGGGAAGTTTCTGTGGGGACAAAACGGTATCATTCAGGTGGGATGGAGGTCAAAGCAGTGAAAAGGCACTGGCTAATATAAATTTGTGTGTTGTGTTTTCACAGGGGAAAACTGTAGGTGTTCCATCATTGATGTGTCAGCGATGAACGTTTTGAGGTACCATGGCAGGCCTCTGATAATTTGGAATATTGGTGGGTTCAAAGGAGGCTGCTTCCGCTGGTATCCGGTTTACCACAGAGAGAGAGGATGGACGCCAGAGGAAAAGGAGAAAGAAACGCTTTGACTGGTTCGGTAAACAAACTGAAATGCTGATCATGCAGTCAGGACAATAGAGGGGGGAACATCGGATTTAAATAAGGCTATGACAACACCTTTACCGTGTCCAATCTAAAGTCAAAATGTCCATTGGAATTAAACTACCATACTAGTATTAAGGGGATTTAGTTCTCCTAAAAATGAAAAATTCGTTTGATTTTTTTTATAATGGGATTTTTTTTTATTCAAGCCAAAAGATGGAACCTGGACTCAGAAGCAGTTCAGGGAATTGTATATAAAGTAACATAAACTTCTCCGTTCCCTTCATCAGGGAATGAGGGTTACCATACGTAACTGAGATGTTTCCTTTCAGTTGGTCACTTTGACATTGTCAAATTTCCGACTAAAAAAAATGACAGTGAGGGGAAGGGGTCAGTTGGAACGTGGAATAAGCAGATGTCGAGAATTGAGAATTGGCGGGATCCAATTCCCCTTACATAAGACGGCGGGGAAAGGGCAGCCTCCACGACTTCTGTGAAGACGCGAGGAGACAGGGACAGCCTGAAGTGAAGAACTTTGTACTAATAAGCCTGTCCTTCAAAGACCGAAGTCTGAGTTTTGGAAGGATCGAGACGTGAAAGCACGTGTCCTTCAGGTCTATTTCCGCAAACCGATCTTGGCGCCTGGCTCAGCACTCTTAGGTCTAAGATTGGTTTGAGACCCCCACCCTTGGGTACATCTAAGGTTCGCTACAAGGCCTTTCATGGGTTCCTAGCATCCTGAGGACGGGCTGGCAGTGCCATCTTCCTGCGAGTGACTGGCCGCTGTTCAGGCTTGACTGCCAGCCCAGGCTGTTGCGGGGCCTCAGCAATCCTTGCAGGGGGCCATCCCTGGCGACGAGAAGACGGGGGCTGCTGACTCGGGGGCAGTGGTTTAGAAGAAACCTGAGGAGGCACCGGGGGGCCTCCGGTTTCTGAAAACCGGGAGAATTGTGCGCAAAATTCTCAACGGTGTCCACCAAGAGGGACCACCTGAGAACAATGGGGAGGCGGTCGGAAGAAAGTGCACTTTTCTCAGCCCTCCGCATCTAGCAGGTGGAAAGCAATAAGGTGGCGCTGGCTGGGACCCAAAATGTGTGGGGACCCATCGCCTCCCCGATCATGTTGCCTTGACTTTTCATAGGGCCCGGAGGGGGGCAAAAGAGTCAGTCGGAACGGAATGCAGTTTTCATGGCCATCTGCTCTGGGTTGGGACAACCCGTGTGCGACAACTGGCCTTGAAAACCAACCTGCCGGACAAGGCCAGGTATACAGAGCAGGACAAAGCTTGCATAAGCAGTAACAAAGGTCTACCGAAAGGGATGAGGGTAAAACTTGTATTGCTCTGGAAAGTAGCATGGGGACGGGGGGCCAATACAAGGGGCGGCGTTGTGCGAGCAAAATGCACCCCCAAAATCCAAACTACAACCAGGGGGGGGGGCACCCTTTCCCGGAGTGTATTCCCTCGCTGGGACAGCTGTACAAGGGTGGGGTGAGGAAGCGGGAGGAAACCAGGCACGTTTATGGCAGAAAGGTGCTTCCATGATTCATCCAGATCCTCGTTGGCACCCTCAGGGAAGAAAGAAAAAACGTGGCGGGCCAAAGCTCCAAGTGTCGCGCCTCGGTCTCCACGAAAACCCAATCATTCAAGCGAGAGCGCTCAGGACAGGGTGGAAGAATTCACTCAAGCCTGATGCTCTTTGCTGCCTGGGTAAGCACAGCTGCCATCTCAGCGTCAGGCTCAGACCAACACGCAGTACCTGGAAGTGCCGGTTTAGTCGAGTCATCCGCTTCCGATCGGTCAGACCCACCCTCCGATGCTGTGATAGACAACTCATCCTCATCGCGAGCCCCAAATGAGAGATACCAAGCGCGAAGGAGCACAAAGAATTGGTGGCGGGTCTTCAAAACTCATCTTCAGAAAATTCTTACTGGAAAAAAAACAAAAAAAACCACTTCTGTAGGGGGTTTGGTTGGTTGTCACAGAAGAGGTCCACTGGATTATTGGGGCGAACTGAAACAGCTTCCCGCAAACATCTCAATTGAGTTTCCTGCAGTGCACAGCACTGTGCCATAGATTCCCACGACGCAGGAGATTGAGAGAGGGAATGAAGTGCCTGGCTTCTCAATTGAAGAGACCTTCTCCCTTCCTCTTCTGCTCCCTCTGGACTGCATCAGGTTCAGGAGAAACAGATGAATAAAAAATTCGGAAAGGATATTAAGTAGTATGTATTACAAGTGTAGTAGATTGAGTTTTATTTTGTTATGTTGTCATTATATATTTGTTGCGCATAAATTGTACCAACAATTCTTAGTGAGCAAAAAACATGGGGCCCACAACTGGCCTATTTTATACCCGGATGTCAGAGGCGTACTGGACCAGACTATGGCAAATTTGCCTCACCAAAACAGGCATGGCTTATTTCGATTGTTGGTCTAGGGAGGTGGTCTGGAGCCCCCCAAGGGGCGGACCCGAGTGGTCGGGAACCTTTCGACCAAACATTCATAAGTTTGACCGCTGACAGGGTACATAACATTGTTTTTATATTTTTAAACTTTAATAAATAGTTTCACAAAATTAGTGTTTCTTGCTGTATTTGATCAAAAAAATTGAATACGCAAGATTGGCTTGAGCAATCAGATTACTTTCGTTTAATTCCCTTTTATTCAAACGAAATAGTATTTTCAGGACCTGGAAAGCTAGAGTCGCTACTAAATGTTAAAAAATGTTTATGTTAGTTACTGTAAATTGAGGGCCCGAGCTCCACAGTGGGTGCTGGAGGAACCTCTTGTATATGCTCGGTTATTAGGGCTCCGTGACAAACGGTGGGCGGAGGGAACCCATCTGTATATGATCCGTTTATTAATTAAATTAGGGCCCAAAGCCAGAAGAAAGGCGCAGGGGGGCCCTATGTGTTTCAAGGATTATTATGTACTTATTATTATTTATATTCATGAGGGCCAAGCCAGGAAAGGAGCGAGGCCCGTATTGTTTTTTCTAAGGTTATTATTATTATTATATTTATTATTATTATTATTTTGTTTTTTCATTGGGGGGGGGACTAATCCGGGGCTTTTGGGGGCCCCCTTAAAAACGTGCTACAAAAAAACTCTTTGACAAACAGTTGGGCACCACAATGGAATCAGCGGTCATTAGGACGCCGCAGAGGGTCCTGGGACCTGGGGGGCGTGGGCAAGGGGCTCTCTACGGCGGGCCCACTGGAAATCACCAGCCGGGGAAACTTGGATGCATAGCTTGAAATACTTGCACGTAGTCCGATGAAACTCGGTACACATTATAGCTCCATTTGAGGACGGAAACAAACTTTTGCGCTGCAGGGTCACTAGGGGGCCTAAGCCCAACAGGAAGTGGGGAAGTGGGGCTAGGCCAGGGCTGTGTGTTTAAAAAAAGCTTCATGCTCTGGGAATTGAATACTCCTTATGAGGGTTTCCAAAGGACATAAGATTTGCGCACGCCAAATTCGGTGAACATGACTTCAAGGGACATTGGGGACGCGAAATTGCGGGGGGAAAGAGAGAATTTTGCTTATCCGAACGGTTTGCTCGTGGCGGACGGGGCGCAATTGAATTTTATGGCGGGAGAGAATGAGACAAACAGGGAAGGTCTGAGAACATGACCATCCTAATTGTCTGAAGTTTTGACTTCAAACTTTCAAGGTTCTTTGTTTTTTTCGGGGTGTATTGAATTGCGGAATCGCATTACAGGTGGGGGATATTAGGATGGTCAAGAGGTCATAGCTGCCACCAAGACGGGGGGGAAAGGGGTGTGTCATTTTCCAACTGCTTTTAATTTCATCAATCTTCTTTTACCGATTTTGCTTTCAAAACTTCTTCAGAGAAATGTCCAAAAACAAGGCCCATGTAAAAAACTGTGGTGATGAGGAGGCTATGTGATATCTGAAAAATATTGGTCGCCTGGCAACGTGTCAAACTTGAATATTCTTTTCCGGTGATTTTCGTGCAGATACCATGCTTAGAATGTCTTGGAAAAACCAACACACAAATGGCAGAGTATTAATATGGATAGGACATGCGAAAAAAGCTCATAAAAGGGCGTGGATGAGGCACTATATAGCGCCACCTTTTGACAAAACTTGGGTGGTTAGTTTTAGTTACAGTCACCAAACTTGGGACCTATATTGATCTCATCAAGCCGGACAACTTTCTAATTTACAGTCATTAGCTACGACCAACAGGAAGTCGGCTATATTGATTTGAATGTGGATTTTTGGGAAAATATAGCTGTGAATTAATGAATACTCCTCAGAGGAAAATTACGCTATACACACACCAAACTTTTTCTACATGATGCCAAAACATTGAGGAACTTATATTGCGGATGGAATTTGGATTGTTTTTTGAACGGTTTTGGTGGGGGATTTGGTTAATAATAAGAAAAACAGGAAAAAAAAAAAAAAAATGACACAGAGTAAATTGTGATGTATATTTTAAAACTGCGCTCCAAAAACGGTTTCAAAATTTTACATACATAGAACAAGTCATTCTGAGGAAATAGTCACAGTTTCAAGACTTTTCAGCACTCTATGGATAAAAGAAAATTAAAAAACTATAAGACATCTGCTCTCACTCTGCCACTGCCTGTGTGAGGAAGGGAGGAGGTGGGGGCTGGGTGAGTGTCTGTGTGTGTGTGTTGAGAGTGGGAGAGAGAGAAGGGGAGAGAGAGAAGGGGAGAGAGAGAAGGGGAGAGAGAGAAGGGGAGAGAGAGAAGGGGAGAGAGAGGCTTTTAAACAGGGAAAAACAAAAATGGTCGGCTTTCGCTGAAGACTAAGGTGTTATGTGTAATGCAGGCAAAAATATTTCACAAATGCTTATAGGTCAATAAAATCATTAAAAATGCTTATAAATAATTAAAGGTTTTGGTAACACTTTTAAATAAGGTCTCTTTGGTTAACATTAATTAATGCATTAACTAACAATGAACAATACATGGGAACACATATTTTCATTTAGCATTGAATCAGGTTGTTTGTTGATGTTAGTCAAAATGTTCATGTTAATTCACAGTGGATTATCTAATGTTAACAGATAAAAAAAGTGGGGATGTGAAAGAGAGAGAGAGGGAGAACGGAGGAGAGATGAGAGAGAGAGAGACTTTTTTAACAAACATATCCTGTAATTCACCAGAAAAAAAAACATCAGTAATTGGTTTTTTTTGTGTTTGTCATTACCGCTTTAAGGAATCTCTTAGGCCCTAGGATATTATAAATATATAGGTTATTAAATCAGTCTACTTTAGATGAGGCTCCAAAAATAGATGGGATGGCAGCTTCTAAATGTTTTATACCTACCTGAGAACCAATCGATGAATAACAGAAGTAATATGTAAATAAAGTATTTATTAACCACACTGGGGCAAACTGATATCATGTGTTTTAAATTAAAAAGAAAGATTACTACGATTTATAAAATATAAGATTTAATAAAATTGTAACCATTTAAATAGTGTCTTAATCATTACATTTTTTACACTGTTAAATGTTGCTTAAGAATCCTAAAATTAAACTGGTTTGTATATAACTTGACTCATGTCGAAATGATAAATTGCTTTCATAAATAAAGTGTGGAAAAATACAAATTATAATAACCATTTGATTGAGTGCTCAAGAACCAAAAACATTTCATAGCTGTATGAATAACACTGATTACTAATGCTATTATGTTGGGAACACTGGCTTTTTATAAAATGATGACATTGGACTATATTTTACTCACATAACTAAGGATTAATAGTGTTGGCTAGTTATTATTTAAAAGGTTAACCAATTTTTTTAAATGTTTAAGTCCGTGAATCTTACTGACCATTCATTACATGCATTTAAGTAGTTGTTATGTTTAATTCATACTAGTTAAATGTTAATAACTGGAAAACCCTTGTTTGTAAAGTCTGGGGAGGAAAGGGGGGAGGGGTGGGGGGGGCTGTGGGGAGTGTGTGTGTGTCGTTGAGATGTGGGTGAAGGGGGGGAGAGGAGGAGAGAGAGAGGAGAGGAGACATTTTTTTAAACCAATCTCATTTAATCACCCAGGGAGTGGAAAAATATTACTCAAGAAACCAAAAGCTTTTGGCTGTAGTTTAGAAAAAAAACTTGCTTCTGGGCCTTTTTATGTTGGAAACAATGCTTTTATAAGGATGATTGACCAATTTACTAATGGATTACACCATAAGGATTCATAGTGTGCCCAATTTATTAAAGGTAGTTGAAGTTTTGAAT
The DNA here is from genome assembly GCA_018155175.1 of Sinocyclocheilus anophthalmus. Taxonomy (NCBI): domain Eukaryota; kingdom Metazoa; phylum Chordata; class Actinopteri; order Cypriniformes; family Cyprinidae; genus Sinocyclocheilus; species Sinocyclocheilus anophthalmus. Next base: position 671,236 of record JADLZN010004946.1, read on the forward strand.
ATTAACTGACATTAATACGTGCTATATAATTATTGTTCATGTTAATATAGTTAATGTTAATAACTGAAACATTATTGTAAAGTGTTACTAAAGTTTTATATATAGTTCTGTGTGTGTGTTCCACAGTCTTGATGGTTTGGATTAACCCATTAATTGCCATATCCCTTAAAACCAGACTGACAGACGGTTAGTGTAAATGCATGTGCTTGCTGTGCACCGTTCTCCTGAAGGGCCATGGGTGGGGGGTTTGGCGTTTGCACTGGAAGGGCGGGCCCGCCATCGGGCTGTTGCAGCATATATTTTTATTATTTTCTTTTCTTTCGACTATTCCGGGCCTTTTTTGGTGGCGCGGCCTTGAACGTGCTTCAAACACTCTTAAAACATGGGCACCAACATTGGAAAAAATCTGGCGGTTTCATTAGGGTGGGCGGGCCGCAGAGTTCTGGGGACCGGGCGTGGTTAGAGGGGCTATACGGAGGCCACGGAAACACAACAAAGCCGGGGAGAAAACGTGATGAATAGCTCGCCACATTACTGGTCACGTTTCATATGAAAACTCAGTACAATAGTAGAATCAAGTTTGAAAGTCCGAAAAACTTTGCGCTGCAGGTCATTAGGCGGCTGGCCCAAAAAACAGGAATAGTGGCTATTCAGGGCCCTGTGTAAAAAGTACATGATTCTGAAATTTGATATATGTTCTGGAGATTTTCCAAAACGCCGATTGCCACCAAACTCGAGTGGAAAAAAAACTGATCTGCAAGGACATGGGGGGACGCTAACATTGCCAGGGAGGGATTTTTGATATTCTCGGAAAAACGGTGTGCCTCGTGGGGAGGCGATGTTGAGAAAGGTTATGGAGAGGAAATGAGAAAAAACAGGGAAAGTGTTCTGAATACAACTTACACCTTAGCATTGTTTTTCTGATTTGATCAAAAAACTACGTTGTTTTTTTTTTCGGTGTATGAGGCCGTCGGCATACATGGGGGACTATTAGGGAGGCAAAGTATAGCGCCACCAACTGGACGGGCGTAAGTGTGTCATTTTAAAATGCTTTAAATTTCATCATCTTCTTTTTACCAGATGCTTCAAACTTCTTTTCAGAATAATGTCAAAAACACGGGCGATGGTAAAATGGTGGGGGGATTATTGTTATCTGAAATAGTTGTTTGCCTTGGCACGGTGGTTCAAAACTGAAATATTCTTTTCCGGGTGGGTGGGGAATTTCGTGAGATACATGCTTTAGGTTTCTTGAAAACGCAACACAACAGGGCAGTAATTAATTATAGATAGACACTGCGAAGCTTTATAAAACGGGCGTGGAAGAGGAAGTATAGAGCAATTTGACTAAAACTTGGGTGGGTAGTTTTAGCTACCAGCACCAAAACTTGGTACCCTATATTGTCTCATCCAAGCGGGAAACTTTCTAATGTACCAGTCATTAGCTACGGGGGACCAAAGGATAGTTTTCAAGCTATATGATTTTGGAATTGGATTTTTGGGAAAAAATATATCGCTGTGAATAATGAATTACTCCTCAGAGGGAATGTACGCTATACCACAACCCAACTTTGTACATGATGCCACAAAACATTGAGGAAACTTATCTTGCGGAGGGATTTGGGATACCTTGAACGGTTTTTTGCCTGGTGATTATTAAAAATAACAGGAAAAAAGGGAAACAGTAAGTGTTCGGTATTATTAAAAGTCATTTCCAAAACACTCTTCAAAATTTTGAATTATAGAGCAACAAGTCATTTTCTGAGGACTGGCTAGTTTAAAAATGGGCCATAATGCTCAGAGGACCACAAAATATTAAAAAATTATCATCTTATGAGTGTCCGGTGAAAGACCGGAATGCCAAGGATGGACCCACCAGATGGGAGCCATAGGATTAAAATCTGTACTCTCCAGGATTACTTTCTAAATCATTATTGTTGGGAAATAACTTTTAGGGCATTGAATAAGGTTTTAAAAATTCTTTTAAAGGAAAAAAATCATTCCAACTTGTTATTATTCCTACTTTCTCACGATTAGGATACAACCCAAATATTAAAGTCTTTAAAAATATTTTAAAGTTTTTCAAGAGCTTACTGCTAGTTTCAATATTAGATAATGATAAAACACCGACCACCAACACCACACTTCTATAAGTTATTATATATATATATATATCTATATAAAACAATATAAAAAAATAATATGGAGTGTACTGGTTAAACAGGCTGTACATAATTGTCACAACTGCTATGAGATCATTAAATACTTTTCTAAAAGGTCCATAGATCATAAAACGTGTTGCAACAATGTAAAAAATCACGGTCTCTTTGGTAAAGTAATTAATGCATTAAAATAACAGAAACCGGACAATGAAAATAATAATTTTTAGGACTGTACTTTATTATCTTTTTTTAATTGTTTAGTGTAAAAAATTAAAAATAAAAGATTCATGGTTCATGGTTAGATTGCGACAGTACATATAAAAAAACTAATGTTAATGGGTTACAAAATTAAATTTGTAATTGAATGGTTATTAAGAAACACATTTTTTAAACTCGAAAAACTTACATTACAGTAATTAAATGGATATCTAAGTGTTTCATTGTAACTATATAGTTAAGAATATAGGTTTTAATATTGTAGTTAATTCACAAACTAAAACAACTAAGTTGCACAACAGATTTTTATGTATGATTTGGGTAATAAAAAATGTTGTGTGTTTAGGCTTCACGGGTTGACATTAACCGATGTTAACATAGAACATAAATTGTAAGTAATGAATGTAAGTAGTCAAGTTTTGGAAAAAGCATAGTTAACTAAGATTCATAATACTTATTAAAAATTTGTTAATGTTAACTTATATATTTGTTAAAAAAATAAAACCTATTGAAAAAGTTTATGTACAAAAAGTTTATCTATTTGTCCTCTTTGTGTGGTGTTGGTTGGGTGTGTGGTGGTGTGGGGTGACGTTTTTTGTGAAAATGAGGCCATACCATTTGTATAATGCAAGGTATTGGGGGGCAGGTATTACAAGGGATGAAAGGTGACTTTTTTTAGGGAGCAGTACCCCAATGTCCCACACTTTTCAAAACCTGATTAAATCAACAACAGATGGGTGTAATTGAAAAAATTTGAAAATAGCACACAGGGTAAAGGGGGAGGTGTAGGGGTAGGGTTGGTGTAGGGCAATAGAAAATACAGTTTGTACAGTAAAAAAAAAAAAACATACGGCAAGGGGAAGTGTCCCCACTTTCAACAAAAAACAAAAACCTTGGGGTATGTGTGGAGGGGAGGCTTAAGAAGGGAGGAGAGAGAGGGAAGAGAGAGAGAGAGGGAGACTCGCATTAGTAAAAGTACAAATTATGTTCATGTTTAATTACATAGAGTTTGTGAATACTGAAATTTATTGAAAAGTGGTACCACAGTTTAAAATAGGTTATGGTATGTGTCTATTGGTTTGGATTAACTCCAGGGGAACTGCAGGAGGGGGTCCAATTGTAAATGCATGTGCCCCCACTGTGCAACCATTGTCCTGATTGCCATGGGGGTGTGGGTTTGCACTACGGCTTGGGCCCGCCATCGCTCTTTGCCAGCTATAATTTAGGGCACGAGCACGGTGTTGCGAAGGGGCCCTCTTGTATCTGACTCCGTTATGATTATTTTATTACTATTTTATTATTATATTATTATTATTAGGGCCCGGAGCACAACCGGTGGTGCGAGAGGCCCTATTGTTATCTGCTAGTTTATATTATTAGGGGCCCGAGCCACCGGTGGTGGGGAGGACTGTGTATCTGCTTCGTTTTATTTTTATTATTCTTTAGGGCCCGAAGCCACCGGTGGTGCGGAGGGACCTCTGTATCTGCTTCTGTTTATTATTAGGGGGCCAGAGCACAGGTGGTGCGGGGGGAACCTTGGTATGCTGCTACGGTATTTTTATTATTATTATTATTATTATTATTCTCTAAGATCAATCGCATTTTTGAGGGCCTAAACATGCTCAAAAAGTCATGAAACTTTGCACACGCCTCAGAAGTGGCGAAAATTTACATCTGATATGGGTTTCAGAATTGAGCGTGGTAAAATGGCTCGGACAGCCGAACCTATTCACTTTACAAAAGGAGTGCGAATCGGAGGGGATTATGTTTTCAAGTACCTGTCGGAAAACTGGTACACACAGTAACACAACACCAATACCTACAAAAAAAGTCTCCTGGTGCGAAATCAGGAAATTCCCAACAGGACAAGGGCGGTTAATTTTGTATTTCTCGGCAAAAATTTGTGTCATTATTTGCCTTTTTTCAACACGTTTTACTTAACGAAACTCCCTCGAGAGATTAATTCAGAATCCACACCAAAACCTGGGGGCAGTGGTAAGCTAAAGCCTTTGCAAATGGTTAATGCGAAATATCTAGAGTTTTCTCGAAACAGGGCGTGTTCCGTGGCGTCATGGCATAAATTTCGATGCTTCCCATGAAAAAAAGGAAGTGGAAGTTGCTACTAACTCAGGGACAGGCAAACATGTCCATTTGCCCCAAAAACTTCACATGGGTTTGAGTAAGGGACTATGACATGAACATGATTTCAAAACATTGCCCCATATTGTTCGTTTATAGTCATAGGCGCCACCTTGCTGGGGCAAACAGGGGAGAGGAGGTGGGGAACCATGTTTTACGCTGTAACGAACTCATCCGAGAAATTTGATGTCAACTAAATTTTTTTTTGGTCAGTCTAATCTAAAGGCCTTTGCGATGTTAAATTGTGAAGATCTTGAGTTTTCGTTAAAGGATGTGTTCATGGCGCCGTGAAAAATTTCGATGTCTCGCCACGGGCATAAAAGTTTTTGTAACTCAGGAATAAAATGTCCAATCTTCCCCAAACTCCACATGTTTGATAAGAGATGTCCGGAGCTGAACACGTCTAAAAGGCAATATTTAATCGGGTGTGGCAAAATGGCTGGATAGCGCCATCTACAAATTTTCAAAGTAGTGCGCATCGAGCTACGTTTCACGTCCATGTACGAAAGAAAATCGGCACACATATGTAACACACCAATACCTAAAAAAAAGTATATCGGAGCAAAATCCGAAAACCAACAGGAAGACGGTTATTTTTAATTTTCTCTGCAAAGTGTGTGTAATTTTTGCCATTTTCAGAAGTTGTATTTTAACGAACTCCTCCTAGAAATTAATTCAGATCAACACCAAAGTTGTTCCGTATATTATAAAACAAGGCTTGCGGATGTTCAATTGCGGAAGATCTTTGGAGGTTCGTTAAAAGGGGGACAGTGTCCCCATGGCGCGTGGAGAGACCAAATTTCGATGGTGGTCTCGCATTGAAAAAAAGGACACAGTAACGTTGCTTAAAACTCAGACAGTTTACAAATGTCCCCAATCTGCTTCCAAAACTTAAATTGTTGATAAGTTCCTGGGACCGGGAACAGAAATCTACATGCCCATATTCTATTCTAGTCCATAGCGCCACCTGCTGGACAAAAACCAGGGAAGTCAGTGACCCTGTTTAGCTGTAACAAATCACTTAATCTAGGAAACTTTAATGGGGGGGGAATCATCAATATTTGTTTTTTTGTGTGAGTTGATCTAACGGCCCTTTAAGATGTTTAAGGTTGTGAAGATCTGTGTTTTTCGTTAAAGGATGAGTTCCCATGGGGTGGCCGTGGGACACAATTTCGGATGGGGTCTCGCCATGGGAACAAGTAGAGTTGTGTGTAAAAACTCAGGAGAAAATTGTCCGAATCTTCCCCAAAACTTTCCAGCAGGTTCAATAACACGTTTGACTGGCCGAAAACACTCTGAAGTCCAATATTTTCCATTCTAAATCATAGCTGCCACTGCTGACAACAGGGGAAAGGGGAAATGGCGTGGTGTTACGACTAACTTAAAGATGGCAATTGTCGATTACCCCCAAACTCAAATGTGATAAGGAACTCCGGACGAACAGATCTTTCATGGCCATATTCCGTTATAGTCATCGCGGCCACATTCTGGCAACAGGGACAATGGCATGTTCACTAACTTAAACATGAAAATATCGCCAATTTTGCACCCATGGGGAGAGAATGAGGGGTCATGGGCATTGGGTAAGGATACATTTGCTTAACGTGCCCAATAATTCAGTATATTAATCAATTGAGGCGCACCTGTTGGGCAATAGGACCAATAGCAGTCATGCTTTACAAACTACCTCAAAACAAAATACAGTACCATGTCAACTCTGCACCAATGTTTCACAGTTGTGGATTAGAGGAACTCTCGACTTTGATACCGGATCTTCATGCCCCCTATTTCAGTGTTATAATCATAGCGCCACCATATGGCAACAGGAAATGGCATGTTGGATGTGGTTAGTCCCCCCCCCACCCCCCCCCCCGACCACTAACTAAAACATACAATATCCAATTTGCACCAAAGAGTCATGGCCTGAAGACATCTAAAGGCCAATATTCCAATATAATCATAGCGCAACCTGCTGGCAACAGGAAATGGCTTGAATTACACTAACTTTAACATGCAATGTCCGATCTGCACCAAACTTCACATATTTGGAAGAGTCAATGGCCTGATAGTAATCAAAAGGCCATATATTCAGGTATAATCATAGCGCCAACAGGGTTGTCAATAGGACACCACATGCTTTACCTAATCAAACATACCATGTACAATCTGCACAAAATTTCATATGTTTGATAAAAGTGCTGGACTGAAGAAATCTACATACCAAAATCCAATTATAGTCATAGCGCCACCAGCTGGCAGCAGGAAGATTGGCACATATAAATGACTATGACATATTCCTCCTTCATTTACCACTTTAAATGCATATTGCTCGCCGTTCGCAGTCTTACTAAAGACGCCCGTTGGCGGTGAGCCCTGGGTTGCGAGGGCCCGTTAACGCTGCTGCAGCTTAATTATTATTATTATTTATTATTTTTTTATTATTATTTATTAATAGGCAATCGCATTTTGAGGGCCCTACGAAACATGCTCAAAAAAGTCATTAAACTTTGCAAAATCGCCTAAGAATTGAGTGGCGAAGAAATTACATCTGATATGGGTTCAGAAGTGGGTGTGGCAAATGGGCTCGACAGCGCCAACCTATTCACTTTCACGGACGTGCGCTCGGAGCTAGTTTCAATCGTCACATGTACGAAAATCGGTAAGCAACACATGTCATCTCTACACCAATACTACAAAAAAGTCTCCTCGTGCGAATAATCCTGAATCCCAACAGGAAGTCGGTTATTTTGAATTTTCTCTGCAGAATTTGTCGCTTTTGCCATTTTCAGGAGTTGTACTTGAACTCATCATAGAGATTTATTCAGATCAAAACCAAAGTTGGTTAGTGTAATCTAAAGGCCTTTGCGATTTTAAATTGCGAAGATCTAGAGTTTTCATCGAAAGGCGTGTCCGTGGCGGCCTGACAAATTTCGATGCTTCGCCATGAAAAACGAAGTTGCTATAACCGAATGCAGTGTCCAATCTTCCCCAAACTTCACATGTTTGATAAGATTCCTGACCTGAACAGATCAACATGCCCCTATTCAGTTATAGTCATAGCGCCACCAACTGACAACAGGAAGTGACATGTTTTAAGCTGTAACGAACTACTCCAAGAAATTTAATGACATCAACATTTTTTTTTTTTTGGTCAGTCTAATCTAAAGGTCTTTGCGATTGTTAAATTGTAGGAAGATCTGAGTTTTGTAAAGGCTGTTCATGGGGCCGTGACAAATTTCGATGTCTCGCCATGGGGATAAAAGTTTTTGTAACTCAGGCATACAATGTCCAATCTGCTCCAAACTTAATATGTTTGATAAGAGTCCTGGCCTGAATACGTCTAAAAGCCAATATTTAATCGGTTGTGGCAAAATGGCTCGATAGCGCCATTTACAAATTTTCAAAGGAGTGCGCATCTAGCTACGTTTCACGTACATGTACGAATATCGGAACACATATGTAACACACCAAAACCTACAAAAAAGTATATTGGAGCAAAATCAGAAAGCCAACAGGAAGTCAGTTATTTTTAATTTTCTCTGCAAATTATGTGTAATTTTTGCCATTTTCAGACGATGTATTTTAACGAACTCCTCCTAGAGATTAATTCAGATTTGAACTCACTTGAAGAAAGTTGTTCAGTATAATCTAAGGCCTTTGTGATGTTAAATTGTGATGATCTTGAGTTTTCGTTAAAGGATGTTTTCATGGCGCCGTGACAAATTTCGATGTTTCACCATGAAAAAGGAAGTTGCTATAACTGCCCAACAATGTCCAATCTGCTCCAAACGTCATATGTTTGATACTAGTCCTGACCGACAGTCTACATGCCCATATCAGGTGATAGTCATGGCCACCTGCTGGACAACAGGAAGTGGACAGTTTTACGCTGTAACGAAACTAATCTAGAAATTTAATGACATAAACATTTTTTTTTTGGTCAGTCTAATATAAAGGCCTTTGCGATGTTAAATTGTGAAGATCTTGTGTTTTCGTTAAAGGATGAGTCCATGGCGCAGTGACAAATTTCGATGTCTCGCCATGGGAATAAAAGTTTTTGTAACTCAGGCATAAAATGTCCGATCTACCCCAAACTTCACATGTTTGATAAGACTCCTGACCTGAACAGATCTTCATGCCCATATTCAGTTATAGTCATAGCGCCACCATCTGGCAACAGGAAATGGCATGTTTTACACTACACTTAAAAATACAATATCAATTCTGCCACCAAACTTCACATACTTTGGAAAGTACTCATTTGGCATGAAGTATCAGATACTATTAGACGACACATATTCAGTTATGAACCACTAGCGGCACTGTAGGCATACAGGAAATGGCTTGCTACCATGCTAACTTAAACATTTACAAGATCCATTCTGCACCTAAAGGTCTATTGGCCTGTGAAGACATCTATGTGGGTGACAATATTTCAGTTATGACCATAATAGCGCCACCTGTTGAGGCTACACAGGACAAAGGCCACTTGCTTTTGTTACCACACAACCTCTAACCTTAAATATGCACACATGCCGATCTACCCCAAACGTCACATGGTTGATAAGTACTCCGCCCCTGAAACAGATCTTCATGCCCATATTCCAGTTATAGTCATAGCGCCCATAATTCTCTAGGCAACAGGAACAGGCAGGTTACCACAACCTTAAACATACATATATATCTAATTTGCCCAAAGAGTCATGGCCTGAAGACATCTACATGCCAATATTGAGTTATAATCATAGCGCCACCTGTTGGCAATAGGACACGTCATGCTTTATACTAACTCAAACATACCATGTTCAATCTGCACCAAATTTCACATGCTTGATAAAAGTGATGGACTGAAGAAATCTACATGCCAAAATCCAGTTATAGTCATAGCGCCACCAGCTGGCAGCAGGAAGATTGGCACATATAAATGACTATGACATATACCTCCTTCATTTACCACTTTAAATGCAAATTGCTCGCCGTTCGCTGTCTTACTAAAGACACCCGCTGGCAGTGAGCCCGGGTGCGAAGGCCCGTTCATCGCTGCTTGCAGCTTTAATTAGGGGGCCCCAGAGCCACCGGTGTGTCGCTGGAACCCCTGGTATCTGCTTCGTTTATATTATATTATATTATTAGGGCCCGAGCACCGGTGGTGCGAGGACCCTCTTGTATCTGCTCCGTTTATTATTATTATTATTATATTATTATTATTATTTATTTCTCTAAGATCAATCGCATTTACTTGAGTTGGCTTGACATGCTCTGAATAAGTCATGCAAAATTTGCATGAACGCTCAGAAGTGGGCGAAAAATTTACATTGATATGGTTTTTCAGAAGTGGTTTGTGGATCAAAATCGGCTCGACAGGCCACCTTATTCACTTTCAACGAGTGCGTCCCGGAGCTTATGTTTCAAGATACATGTACGAAAATCTGGTCCACCCACATGTAATCCACACCATATCAGAACATAAAAAGTCTTCTTGTACGAAACCGAATCCAACAGGAAGTCCCGTGTCCTTATTTTTTAATTTTTCCTCAGCCAAACTTTTTGAGTATACTTTGCACCATTTCTCCGCAACATCTCTTGTACTTTACACGAACTTGAATCCCTAGAGATTAATTCGATCACATTTCCATATACATGTTGCTGGTTCACAGTGTAATTTCTAAGGCCTTGCGATGTTAAAATGTGTCGAAAGTCTGAGAGTTTTCACGAAAGGCGTGTCCGTGTGCCCGTGTCCTGGCCAAATTTCCGATGATTGCATGAAAAGGAGTAGTTGCTAAATCTCAGACATGTGTCTAATGTCCGAATCTGCTCCAAACTTCGCACATATTTGATAAGACTTTCTGCAGTCTGACTCACACGATCACACATGAGCAGTTCAGTTATAATCATAGCGCCACGTGCTTGGCAACAGGAAGTGTCATGTTTTACGTTGTAACGAACTCCTCCGAGAAATTTGCTGTCAACTAAATTTTTTTTTGGTCAGGCTAATCTAAAGGCCTTTACGATGTTAAATTGCGAAGATCTA